>JAUZND010021240.1:3977-25453 GCA_034780555.1 Coelogynopora nodosa | reverse complement strand
ACAACGAAGGCCAACATTTCACATTTTAATATGTATTGTTTGAAACAATTTTATTTGTAACGTATTAATACACATGCTTTTTTTTCAATAATATATATATATATATTTAAATATTTCTTGTTTCATTTTAACTATAAAAAAAAAAGATTTATGAAAATATTATTTGGTTTATTTTAGATTTACGAAAATAGATATAATATACATACATAATATTATTAAGAGAAAAGAAAAAATAATATTAAAGTTAGTTTTCTAATGTTGTATATTTCATATAACAATAATATAATCAAACAATCGCATTAGGTAATCGAAAGACAGCTTCAAAAGCGTCAGCAGTGTAGAATTTGTTAAAGAAAGCATGCACTTCAATTCTATTAGCACATGCTGATAGCTTAGCTTGTTGCCATGTAGGAAGAAAGTGTGTGAAAATGAGATGACATTCAAATGAGTCACAAATATGATTCAAAATTAAGTTTATTTTAAGTGATTCATCAAGGTTTTTGAAAGCATTACAAGACTCCAGATCCTTATAGATATCAAGTACAAGTTGTGAGATACGATTATCTTCAGTAATAGAATCATCGACACTAAGTATGGTTTCGATAAGAGTTATAAATTTGTCTCGAATTGATTGAAGTCTAGAGGAACGATCAAAAGTAATAATTGATTCTGTTAGATTTTGTAAAAACTTGGACTTTCTCCAGCAGCTGTGGCGGATCCAATATTGACGGGATAGTTGTTCTATTATCAATGGAATATATGTTCCCACTTCAGTCCCACCCCTCCAGGTACGAAGGGTTACCACTAATAAAATTAATATTTTATTATATTTAGAACGTGTTTAGTATTTACAATATTAACACTAACTTGTGGTCTTAAAAAGTGTTTACAATCGAGTCTCAAATGTATATCATAAATTAGGCTGTTCATATAAAATAATTGTATATTAATCTAGTGGCTTTCTTGCATATAATGTATACTAATATGTGTTAACTCTTATAGCAATATTTAATAAAATAGTAAAAATAAATTGTTTAAAACAATAACATTGCTAAAAGCTTGTATTAAATTTGTTACTGGGCAGGCGGTGCGTATTCTCCTTTGTCTGTTTAGATATGTAGTATATATTTACATCAGTTTCACTATTCTCACTTAGTACTTGCTTTATCCAGAAGTTTTACACAAGAGGATACAAAAAAGACAAATAAAATGGGTCGGTAGGTTGAATCTTCTTCAATAGGTTTTATATATCTATCTAAGCCATTACAGGAAGATTTATTTATTTGACTTCTGTTAGTTTGATACACTGTCGAAGATAAAAAGAGCAGCATGTTTTTAGCTCATCAGACAGGCCTACTCGGCCATCCCATATAGGTAATCTATCCATCATACTAATGTTTTCATTTATTTTATAATGTGCGTTCCATCTTTATAGCCCTTTTTGGTGACTCATAGACATCTGTGTTCATCATTAATGAGATAAATTGATCGGAATTAATCCTTATTTAAATCCCAGACCGTCTGGTAAACAATTTACTCATTTATGTATTACCTTAAGATATTATACTAATATCACCCACATTATAGTTGTTATAAAAAATGTATTATTCTATTCCTTTTCTACAATTTTTAAACCCAACACATTATAAATTTTCTGTATCCTTCATAAAAAATTACTAAACAGCCAGCTTTATCAAATTCAGTTGACTCCGTCTATTCGAACGTTATGATTTTTTAATATTTTGATATGTTCTGTGATAAACCTAATATGCATCAATTACTTATCTTGTTACGTAATTACTATTAAAATCACAACCATCAGAAAGATATACTTTTTTTGCATTTTTATATATTATGTCCACAAAATTATGGTAGCATTGTAGATATGTATAACACTAAAAAATTATGATTAAGAATTCCAAATCGCTTAAAATTCATATCAACTACTTAAGCAGCATGGGTGTCCTGATAAGGTGGCATGAATATAATTTAATCGACTCAGATACTAAAAAAATTTCATTGGAGCGCAGTTTTAAGGGGAAGTTATAGTGGAGCTTATACTTACTTTGTCCTTTTCACGACCAAATAGTAATTTTAAAGTGCTAACCTTTACTTCACAAAGTGGATTTAAATAGGATAATAAGCCATTTTCGAATATATCTTTCAAATATCTCATTGAAGCTGAGTAATGGTTTATCCGTGTATACCAAATGAAAAAGTTTTACAAGAAAATAATAAATTTTTTGCTATTATGGAATAATAAAAAAATACTTGATAACTTGACAGGTTATCTTCTAAATAACTTAATTTATTTGTAATATTTAGAATTTTATTAAAATAATTAACGGAAATAACGGAAATATTAAAATTAACATATTCTAAACATCTAACTATATTACGAGGTAACTATATACGTATATATACCATAACAAGGATAAGTCAAAATGAAGTAAACAATGCATTATTGCACTATAGCAGGTATAAGGGGTGATTTTTTAAATTATCATCGTGTCGGTTGCGACAGCTCAACCTGAAATTTGAACAGTACATAATATAGAGAACTATTTTTATTTGGAAAAACTAAATGCAAATTATTATTTGTATTGTAAATATGTATAGTAAATATAAAATGGTATTTTGAATTTTTTTCGTAATTACTATATAATACATAGTATATATATAGATTTGTAAAATTACTAATTACTTTTTTAATGTTATGAATTTACGATTAATAATTTTCAGAAAAGGTTTTTAATTTGATCAATTTGATTGAACATTATTTCTGTCAATGACTTTTCTAACACTATCCGCATTATGAAAGATGAAATTATTCTGAATAGTACAGATAAAATATAATATGCATATTGTAGACATCACGGCATATTTTGTTAATATATAGTCCATTAATTTAAAAGTCCAAAAAATTAACTTAAGTTGTGTATAATGTTAACTTACCTATATATAAGGATAAATATTCTCAGGATTAAACTGATTTTAACTTATTTTCTGCAATTATTTTATAAAAATCGTCGCTTTTCAATATCGTTAACAAATAGTTAAATTTGGCAATTTTTCGCATATATATGACACACATAAAAAGCAGGTTATATACTAAATATGCCACTTTATACTCGCATGAGTCGTGCATAGATGACAGAGCGAGTCCACTTAGTCAACTGAGTAGCCGACCCGGTGACTCATACATACCTAGTCTACAGGCCATAATACAAGGATCTCAGCATAGACGTATGATGCGAGATCCAATACCGACTCAGTTTCAAGCCGACGATCTCATTTCCCAGGAACCCCAGGGGAAAGGAGACTGTCACTTGTCATCTAAGATCTTGCCTGAAGGACCCCGGGTGTCTTGCAAGTGTAGTTTCTCCTTCTTCCGTCGTCATAATTATGCCGGCGAAGACGATGGTTGATTAAGAGAAAGCTAGTGGATATGTGATGTATAATCTGATTGAATTGACTCATAAAGAAGAAATATTATTGCTCATATTGTACACAGATAGGCCATATATATGCGTTAAAATGTTTGCTTTATTTCCTATCTTTCTTTTTGGGCGCAATTATGATTTTTCTAGTTTTCAATTTAGTATGTAACTGCGTGACACGTTATTCTGCCTTAGAATTGACCGAAAATGCCAGGTACACGATATTGTAAAATACAGACTGAACCGTCTTTAAAATATTTTAATAGTTTTTATCATCTGTATAAACTATATACATATATATATATATATAGACCGGCGTCACTGAATTACAATTTTACACAATATTTAAAATATTTTGCGAACGCCTCGACATTACAACCTATTTTCAATAAACCATATATACATTTATGTTTACTTTCCTTTCTATATATTTATATAGTATTACATTAATATTCCATATTGCATGTCAGAAGTACACATTAACATCTATATTTACATACTTGGTATTACATTCATATGATTCTTTATATATGCTATATTTTAGTTGCATGCCCCTGATCATGGGTAGCGCTCTTTTGATTAAACTTATATTCTGGATAAAATGTTGGAACAAGGATATTTCTAAAAATTAACATTTATATATGAGTTTTATGCTTTGTTAAAAATCTTGTCGCTTGGTGTGTTTTATCCTCTCAACAACGTTTTGTAAATATTAGTCAATCTATGTATTTTAATGTATCAAATAAAAATTGGAAAATTTTATTCGTTTTCTATAAATTTAGTAATGCTATATAGAATGCATTTATGTTATAATTAAAGTTTAAAATAATTTTAAAAAATCATGTAATCCTTTTAATGGAAAATGTGAATGCCCTGACAAATGTGTATGCCCCTGACAAAGTCCTGAATACGGACCTGTGTATTGCTGATATTTTCAAGCATTAACAAATCTTACAGAAAATATATTATTAATATATTAACAATGTTAATTTTAATTAAGTGGTCCAACACCCGTAATGTTCCGGTGCCGGTGGAGGATTATTCTGTTTATACTTTTTTCTTCTTCATTAAATGCTATTTTGTAATAGTGCGTCAGTGAGTCAGTGTGTCATTGAGTCATTGAGTCAGTGCGTTAGTTAGTCAGTGCACAGTAATTATTTCTTTAAAAACACTGAGAAATCAATATGTCTTTGTATAAGAACCAAATTTGCAGTCTATATATGACAATCAAAGATGTTAAATAGTAAATAAATATTCGTAATTTAGCATCTTTGCTAACAATATATATATATATACTGGAGAGAGTATTTTTTACATAATTATTAATGAATCACTAATATTTAAGAAATATTTTACCAGTTTTTAACAAAAAAGGTAAAAGTGATGTTTTAATAAAAAATAAAAAAAGTATACCTTTAAAAAATAGGTATAATAAGATTGCGTTACTTTCTGTAACAAATGTTGATATTTTATTTAAATAAATATTAAATCTATTAAATGGCCCATTCAATTAATGTCATTAAAATTGCCATAAATAAACATATGGCTCCATCTTTTATTATGTCATTCAATATACATAACTATTATTCAAAACTATAGAACAGAAACAATGATAACAGTTTTTCAACAACAAAAATATTATATGTAAGTGTAAAGAATTATTTTCTCAAAATGAGCTGTTTCAAGCTAACATTATATGCTTTTAAAAATCTATTTTTTTAATCACGTTCGGTGAACACAATATATATATAATATATACAATATCGTAGATACTCTCAAATAAAAATTTTACTCCTTGATCTGTTTTTTATAGTATATTCAAATTGGATTAAATACGTTGATCTATAAATAATCCGTTCCAATCTTAGATTTGTATTATTGGAAGGTATCCTCAATTAGTTCACATATCATATGTACATATATTGTGTCCGAATCTTTCGTTGACATATACAGATTATTTCAAGTTGACGGGAGTATCGGCATTGTACAGAGGCGCATACAAAAAGATGGCATATAGTTAATGACCTAATTATTCCACAATTTAAATAGTCAATCTTGACCGATACGACCATATACAGTGTATCCGCATGACTCAGAACTATCTTGGAGCAGTTTTGTGGGAGGTGGACGAATGCTTTGCAACCATTTGCAGCATGGTGTGGTGTGAAAGTCAACTCTCATTTCTCTCTGTGGTTTTGGCATACTAAATGAGCGCGAAAAGAGAGGATTAAAAATTACCGGCTTCTGATTGCAAAATGGACATCTGGTTGTGCGATTAATTATTCCATGAGTCACCGATTAAAACATCGTTTTTTACGCCACTGTTCGAGAGAGTGAATTGAACACCCTCGAAGTGTAATTACGGAACTATAGCAGGAGAGGAACACCGTCAAAGGGAACGACATTAAATTAAGTATCTACTCCGGTATATAGTGAAGGTATCGTTGGCACTGTGTTTTAAAAACACTTTGATACCTCCGAGAGAATTTAATGTAATCAGTGGTAATGCTAATTGCTTAGATACAAGGAGGTATATATTAGAATACTCTTTGAATCATTAAATTCGCTCATTTTTCATATCGCTTTATAATATGCCTGTCCGCAGCATTACTAAATACAGTGCTTTATTAGTACGTTTGTTTTCTGAAAATAATGTATCTATACTTCGGTTAAGTTAATTATATAATACAAATTTCCAGACATGCTTCCTATCCTCGTTTATGTAGTTGGAATAAATAAACTATACTTCGTTTTGATTAAATAACCCCTTATTAGTGCAGGTCAAATACCATATTATGGTTAGGGTTAGGGTTATGTAATAAACTTAGAAATTAGACTTATAGTGTTTAGCATATAGGCCGCCTACTTTATAAAAAAAAGTAAGGAATATACTATTTCAATAATTTTATAAATTTGGCTATAAATAAGGTTGGATATTATCGTCTATATATCATAATATAGTAAGTTACATTGGCATATATGATTATCGCGAGGAGTCATCGAGAGGAAAATGTTTTTTAGTGTACATGCAGAACAATATAATATAATAATATTAGACAGCATCTCAAAAATTAAGATAAAAAACACGTATGACGCAAGGGAAACCAGATTATATTGGTATGAATTATGACCTCTTATGGATACGCAATAAGCTCCGATTTATATTATATATGGTGACTCATTTTTTTTAGCAAACACACCAATTTTATTCAAAACAATTCAAACGCTATATTGAGCCAAGACAATTAATATTCAGGAAAATGAGCGGTCGCATGAAAGCCAAGTCCATGATATATCAGGGGTCTGATATTATAGTTTGTCGTGGTGTTGGAGACGATAATAAAAAAACTGGATTAAATTACATCATCCACACGGAAAAGTTTTGTACGTGGCTTTCAAAGTTCTTTGTTGTTTGATACTCATAATTAATTAATTATATTTGAATATTTACGTTCAAAGGGTTAATTTTTAAACATAAATGATATATTTAGTTTTACAAGTTTATATATAATAAATAAGTTAACATATTATATACCTTCTCATTTGCGAAATGGTGAATAAACATATATATATATATATAGTTAAAACTGATATAATATTACATAACTTACTTAGTAGCCTATACTCTAAATTTATAATATAAATATCATAACATATACTATAATTATTAAAAATGGAATTTTACAGAAAGTGCATGTCCTAATATTATTGATATTATATCGTTTTTCTGTTTAGACTTTCATAGCAGAAAAATATATATTATATATGTTTGCGCGATATATAGCGGAATGTTTGTTTACTTTTATCTATATAATTATCGCTATTTTCGGCTACCTTTTTGAAACAGAGTGATTTCTACTGAGATAAATTTATTGATATTCTGTATAACCCATCAACAAATTCTGGTTTATGTATTTTTAAATAATCTTGTTGTATATTAAAATTGATTTTTAGTGATTGTTTTAATTAACTACGCAATAACTATCTCATTTGAATTATATAGGTATACGCAATAGATTTATATAATTTAATTTTTAAAATATTATAAATATTTTTAAATATTATATATATATATTAAATATTATATAAATGTTATATAATATATTTACTAATAGCAACGATTTACTATTTACTAATTATGATTTTAAAAAATATAAAATTGAATCTATATAATGGTAAAAAATAAAAGGGGTAAAATCAATGATATGCTATATGCATATATACAAGATGTAGTGCAACGACTATACATTATATATACATATAAATTTAATTTTGCTTTTTGTTTACAAACTTACTTATATTTTTGTAGACAACATCAAATGCACATTTATAGGTATTATAAAGCATTATAAATCCTTACTCAATGTTTAAAACAAAGTTAAAATTTATATTTATATAAGGATACAGGTATATATACTGTATATATAAATTGTCCAATTGTGAATGGAAAGATGTGTGTGGACACCCCTATTTATAAAACGATTTGTATACATGATATATATATTATTATGGAAAAGAATAATTATGTTAATTACAACAATATTAATTACACATTAATTCAATTTATAATAAGATCGAAATCATTTTTATGGGAATAAGAACCCAAAAGGTAACCCGAATCATGTTTATACTAAATTATCAAACTATGAAACTTTTATCAAGTCGATATTCATTTAATCTATTTTAAATATGACACATATAAAATTTACACAATATATAAATTAAGTCAGGCAAAATAACAGAAAGGGGGGTGGGTGTGTAATTTGGTTTGGAATTTCTTTTAATTAATATTTTTGGAAAATTAATCTCTTTTTCTGAAAAATTAGTATAGATTAAATATTATTTTTGTTGAATTTATTTTTTTAAATACACATTTATAGACTTAAGTTGGAAGCTTGAAATTAAACTATTATACGATATATATTTATACATTAAAATATTTTAGAAGTAACCAGAAGCAAAATTGTTATGAAATTGATTGATTTTCGATCTGATGTGAATTTAAAATTTTCAACTTATATAGACACATAATATGATGGATGGAAAAGAATACAAACACATGGTGACTTCATAATTTAAATGGTTTATATAATACAACAATTAATTGTTATATACACTCAATTCTGGGTTCGCTGTATAACAATTACTTTTTTTTTGGTTATCAATTTTCACTTTTGACATTCATTTTTGCAGACTTCGTCCAAAATTAATTATCAACAACAATTATATAGGCACAGAAATAAATCAAGAGTGAACATTTCATGCTTTTCCGTAAGAATCCAACAAGGAACCACGCGGGATTGTCCAAAAAATAGATGCTTTCCTGGAAAAATCCCGCCAAGATTCTTACGGGAAGACACAAACAAAATTTCCCCGCATAATTTAGCAAGAATCTTACGAGAATCTTGTACTCTTATTATTGATAATTATCATTATTGTTACAAATTTTTATTTTCACGGGAAAGAGGCAAATTACAAGAAGGCTTCATCGATTTAATTTCTTCGTCAGAAGGGTATCAGCCCCCAATCCAGCCTCCCTATACTTATGGCTGCACTGATCTGTAATTGTAAACACTAATTTATTATTTGAAGTGTTTACCACTTGGATTAAATTGTATGTGTGTATTTTTCCTTCTATATTTAATAATAGATAAACATTTAAAAGTTAAAATTCTTATAATTACCTATGTTAAATATGAAAAGACCATATATCACTTAACCGAAACCATAATATTGGTTTGTTATCAATACTAGCGTGCGTTATTTGTATTTTATTACCATCCATGATAGTTTGGTTATTTGTCTTTGCTTTTTAATTCATATATGATATAATATTGATACCAAGAGATAATTTAAAATTAACAAAATATCGCCTTCTATACGTTTAATTTGTTCAAACAGAATATATGAAAACACTTAATTATGTTAAAATTAGCCCCTGAAGTATACAGAATTTCAATTTTAAAGTAACTTGCGACAACTAATTTTTATATTTTTTTTAATAAAAGAAAAGACACATGAAAAAGACACCCGTTGACGATGCTATAACCCCATAGCCCACAAGAACAGTCGCCAAGTGTACTGTATATATCGTATTAATAATTCTGTGTGGAAATAAACTAAGTATATATTGTATACTATGTACCAGCTATCGATGGATTGGTAACAAGATAGTGGAGGTCAGTTCATAATTACTGTAATATTGACTAAGCACTTACCGCCGGTCCGCGGCTATCATCGCAGAGCATTATGGGAGCGGCATGTGTGAGCATGATAAAAAGATAGAGGACATGTACAAATAAACACGAGCAATATACATATTATATTATTATATATTAGCAATAATTCATTATATACTGTGTATATATATACGAAGTTAGTTTGAATTTCGGGGAGCTCATACAGACTCATGCATTCATTGTTATGTTATCGCAGATGTCATGTGTTACAATATAGAGCATCAATGTAGCTTTATACATATCTTGTCATCACTGTTATTATTTACTTTCATTTCACGAATCATCGACTTTACAGTATATATTTATACTTATATATTACGTGTGTTTAGGGACATAAATGATGGAGAAATTGGAACAAATGTATCAAAGGTTGGAAAGTAAAATGAATTTACAAAAAACACACACGTTTTTAATAAAGTCATTATTTTTATTCAAGAAGGATATTGATTACTAAAAATCGAGTTAAATTTACATATTCAAAATCGTCCTGCATTGAAGCGACAAAGACGATTAGTTCTATATAATATACATTTGTTTTTTGATATCACAATGAAAGCCTGCCAAGAAAAATTATTTAAATAATTGTTTTACAATTTAATAGTTCATTTTTCCAATGAATATTGTTAATATTAAGAAAGAATTTTTTCGTTATAAAATAGGTATTATAAAAATTAAAAAATTAAAAATGTGACTATGTGTGATAAAAATATACTTTCCAGCGAATGTTATAACTTAGTTTATATCTTAGGATATCTTAGGATATATCCTTCTTAAATCCCTGATAAATATTTATATATGTATTTTTAATAATTTAAATATATATAAACGTAAAGGTGTATTATTCATGTGAAAAAATATTTTATATTTGGACTGCAATTTAGTACTTAAATAACTTTATATTCAATCAAATTAATTTTTTAATTTTTTTTTGTATGACCTGTATCTATTATGCGAAAATATATATATTATACATTAAAGTAAAATTTATAAAAAATACTATAGAGTAGTATTTTGTAGTCTTATAAAAACATGATATATATTTTATAATAAATAATAGTTTACTGAAATTATAAGTAATCGTCTATACCCACCAAGCACGATACAACGGAGCATCACACAACGAAGAATTCATTTCAATTCTCACCAAGGGCTATGTGACGTGTCATATTTTGAAGTTTATACATAATTTATAGCATGTATATTTAGTCACGTGGAGTCGTAGAAAAAGTTAAATAAGTTCAACTTAAATTTTGTCGAGTCGCGTTGTGCTCAGTAAGTAGGATAATTGAAATGTATGTATTGGTTGTTGGTGTTAACTTGAATAGTTAAATGTTTATAAATGTTATAAATATTCAAATACTTATAGCCTACAAATACTCCTTCATTTTCTGAAGTTAGTATATATTTTACAAAAAGGAATAACATTTGTCTCACAGAATTATAACATTATATTATTTCGTTTTTTAATAAGTTTTATTTATTGTCTTGCCAACTAGGTCCTCCACATTACAATTTTACAACTTTAGTTATGTAAACGTATTACTTTTTTAATAGAGTGACATTATTCACGTATTACAATTATTTATGCAATAAAAAAGTATAACGTACTCCGCAAAAGTTATTATCTTATTCAATCAATCAACAATACACATACATAGAACTGCTGGTCAGACCAGTTTCATAAATAACAATCACACATTGCAATTAAAAATATCTGTAATCGGGGAAAATTCAGGTTAAAAAGTTGTGTTATGAAACAAATTGTCAAGATCTGGAACTGGAAAGGCTGAGTGGTTAAGATGCTTTAAGATTCTTTAAGAATAGATGCTTAAGATGCCGAAAAAGTTATATCGAAACAAATTCGAGCCGACCCTAGTACTCTCCCGTTCCTGGCTAGCAGCTGTTTAAATTAACTTTTTTTTAAGTTGTAGAATAGTGAATTTTAATCTGTTTTTAAACAATTTTGTTATTTATTTAATTGGATCAATATAGATTATTTGTCTAAAGTCACTAATTGTTTTCATTCCGTTAAATATAAATATTCCTTTGACTATATAGGTATACGTGATTATGAAATTTGGTGATTACAAAGACAAATTTAAAATAGTTTGCTGTTGAAAACGAATCCGTATATAATATTTATCATTCGACGGAACAAATACTATTTAAAAAAAATATGTTTTAATAATTTGTATTATAATTTTTATACTATTACAAAAGAAATAATCAGCAGCATCAAAGTGAAGCCAGTTTATAAAATAAATTTTCGTGTAATTATTTCAATTATATGCTAAAAAAATATAAAATATTTTACATTTTTTATTCATTTATATATTTTAAAACAATTCCTGGATCAATAAATAGGTTCAGTTTCTTTAAATGTTTTTTCTTGACAGAAAAATAATACCATTTTCCTATAAAAATTCATTTATACTAATCTGTCTGTACATACCATACCATATCGATTCACCTATTCTTGTTTGCCTAATACGCATTTTGTAGAGAATGACGCAATGAATTACGCAACCGATTTTCGTATCGATTCACCTAATGGCTGCGTATCATTTCACCTAATCTTCAGTGATCTAGCTAATAATGCACTATATAATAAGAATAATTCATTCATACAATCATTCAAGTTATGGAGAGAGCAATTATCTCAATTGTTAAGAGTTAATTGTCACCGTTTCATGATATTAAAAAAAATGACTCACTATTTAATGACTTGCATTTTATTACCTGTGTTTTCATTACAATTACACCTATGATTTAACAAAATTGTTATTGTTTAAATACTTAAATTAGTATAATCTATATTATTTAATTAAAACTATTTTTAGCGAAGCAAAAGTTAGCCTTTTCTGTAAATATCAGATTATGTGAAACCGGAATAGGTGAAACGAGAATAGGTGTAACCGGAATAGGTGAAACGAGAAGAGGCCTGCAGAAACTCAATTGACACCAATTGTTTTGAAATCAAAAATACAGTAACTTATCTTAATAATTCATTGAAAAAATGCTTATTGATGTTGTCCTAATATATTGTTACTTTTGTTTTTATATAAATAGATTGAATACAAACATAACACAAAAATAGATATATGCATAATTCAAAATATTAAACAGTTTTATTTTTTGGCCAACACTTAATTGTGTGAATATTTTCTCTTTGAGAAATACTGTCATATTATATTAGTTCTTATAAATATGTATAATTAATTTCTGAAAATTATAAGGACTTTTTTTCTGTCTTTAATTTACTTTATTTTATTTTCAACAATTCTAGCAGCATTCCTATTCTCAATACATAATTAATGTACTAAATATTTTTTAAATAAATGTAGACCTTCCTATTAAAAAAAGATGTGTAGTATTTGATGAGTGAAAAACAAGATTTGGAAAAACAAATTAGAATATATACGAAAATTATGAAATAATGGGTAGTTTATTTTAAAATTACATTATCATATCACATTATCATTTAGATTACTATAAGAATATCAATAAATTAGAGTATCATTTATATCAATATACATATTATGAAACCCACTTTCTGAACAAAACGGAAAACTAAAAAAAAGTATTATTAAAACATTCCGATTTTACGATTTTTTTTAAATGGGACATTTTTGTAGGCGGTCACGTGACTTAAGGGGTACCGATGTTCACTGGCTATAAATTTTAGCACGAAGTGCCGTTTCGTTCTTTAACAGTTTGATTAATTGTGGTAGAGGTGTAGTACACCCCCAAGGAATGTAAAGGGTCATAAGTTACAATGATTAATACAAAAGTAATTATTGTGTATTCTGGTGTTATATTGATGCTGTTATATTATGGCGTTATTTATTTAAACATTTTAATTTGTGACTGCCGTGGTTTTTTTTACTGATCATATTATTGTATATTTATATAACATGTTAAAAAATATTTAATATTATCAGCATTTCACAATTTATTGTTTATGATGTTCGAGCTAAAATGTTAGAGACATATTGTAAAAGAAGTTCAACTAACACAACATATGTGAACTTTTATCATCACAATTAATTCATCAACGTCTAATAAATATAAAATGGAAAAATATCAATAAAATTCTCCTGCAGTTTTGAAAATTGTATATATTTTTTATTTTTAACTTAGATTTTAAGGAAAGGAAATTCACTGACTCCAGTTGGCAAATGTCAATTTAAGAAATTTTCTAGATTATATATTATTTTTCAACCGTTGGGATACATATGGTTGACCTTCTATAAAGAAAATATCTACTTTAAATATTATTTCACATCAGAAAAAAATTAATAAAATATTATTCATGCATTAATACATTTTGAATAAACATATTTTCTCTTTTATTTAGATATTTTATTTACGCAAATTTTTAATTGGTAGTATGGGAGTGTGACTTCTGGTCCACACACACCTTATTAGGTTAGATGAAAATATGATTATTGTAGTAACCCGGCGGTTGCGGTTTACGTAGTTTACTTCATACTTTGAGATGGAGGTAGGTTTAGCGTCGTCTTGGGTTTAACGTTGAAATGGCTTGGGACTGAAGGTCGGGGGTGTCGATATCCGATCTGTGTCACTGTGTTATTCATGACAATAAAGCTACTGATAAAGAAATCCGGGAAGCCGCAATCGTCCCGCGGAACGATGATGGGTCGCAAGACCTTGCCCCGTTGCTTAAAAGTGGCCAGGACTCTTATTTGGAGGGAAGTCATTGAGCCAAGATCTTTTCATGAGCGTACACACCTCGTGTTCAACGTCACGCCACGACCGACGAGCTTGCCCGGCGCACTGAGATGATGATTACACAGCTCCATAGTGGCATTTTCGTGTGTTGGCAACGTACGGAGCTCGCATGGACGAGGGAGTGCCTCCTATATGTTCTCATTGCAAGGTGCTCAGCAGCATATACCATCACCATCACCACCATACGTTTACGACTCTTTAGTCTAACGTGCTAGAATGGACCGATTATCACAGTGCGCTCAACAACCTTTTTTATCACCTCTTACTACATATAGTCAGACTTGTTTTCTCAGTTAGGTGTGAAATTCTCAATCGAAGATTGTAGTCTAACACCCAGTGGACCACCTTAAAGTGTCATTAACTCGCATTTGGCAACTTTTTCGAGAGTGTCTATGTTACAGCCTACACAATCTGAATCCTCATCTTTTCACAAAAAACTTATTGAGCGAGCTAGGCGAGAACAATCATTATAATCTACCCAAGAGTGTCAGGATTTATCGCTACCGGGACCGCTCAATCAATAATCTATGTTTCCCTTACATTCTATTGTTATTAACTTTAATGAACAACAGCAGCCGAGTACTTCAAATAATTGCCATAAACAGAGTGATGAATTCAAATGTGTCCAATGTGACTCTATTTTGCTTCTTTAATAGAAGATATACATTCTCATCGTCGTAACTGTTACCCGAACGATATTATTTTAATAGAACCCCATAAAGATGATTTCCTGAGTAGACTTTAGTCTGATGTCTCTTTTGATTGTACGATCAGATATATCCGCTGTGAACCAGTGCATATTCCTATTATGTCAATTGATTTCTTTAACATTGGGCAACATTATTTAGAAGAGGCGCGACACTCAACATTCTTTTCAACGGTTGCAACGAGTGTCGTATTCAAGTGATACTCAATGTGATTATTAATTAAATAAACAAACAGACTGGTAAAATTCTTTAATCACAGGATATAGCCTCAAACATCATCAACGCGCAGCTGAATTTTTTGAGTGGTTGGAAGAAATTAAATTTGGAAACATTTATTTCTCCATTACTGCACGTTATATTCCTAATATTGAGAAACTCAATCCGGGATTTTGTATTAATCTAATTCTGTGGAAAGAAGAGAACAAACACAATCCCATGAGAATGCTGCTTGCTGCATACTATTCCCATCAGGTTGCATGTGAAGATGCTCCACACGATCGTCTAATGAATATACTCACATATGGGGTGAAGGATCGTAAACTCACTATGTTGGCGTTGTGGATTTACACTGTTTACAAAATTCACACAAAACTAATTAGTAGTCGGTTAGGGGTAGAAAGTACATTGGGAGGTGTTTCCAGCTATTTGTAAATATTACTCTATTAGCCAGACACCGTAAGTCATGCTACACTGGTCATCTGGTCACTCTAGTTCCTACATCTGATAAATTATTTATTTGATAATTTTAAGTCTACACAGCGCTTCCCTATATTGTTTACGGCGACATTGAGAGTTATCTGGATATAACGGAAAATTCCGATGAGGGAATCGGTAAAGTGCACAATAACAAGGCGGAGGCAATATCCTTTCTTCACATTCCTCACACGGGAATGATAGCCAGATCACTTCAACGAGTGTATTACGATTTTTTTTGGAGATGAGTGTATTGAGGAGGCAATGCTTACACTTACTAATCTCTTCAAGCAAGAATACAAGTAGGTAGAGAAGAACGGTAATCAAGTAGTCTTTATGTCGTCCGAACAGATACGAAAGCATACTGTATCCATACGGTGTTATACGTGCAATAATTATTTCTCTGACAACGGCAACGATACTAGTGGGAAAGATATTTAGGTGTGAGCATAACCACCTCACCGGAGAGTATAGGGAGCAGCCTGTCAGAAATACAACAACAATTTGAAGCACACCTGATCAATATTTGAGTTTAAAAGTATTTTTGAGAAAGTTGCAATCAGAAAAGGTGTATTCCCTTATTCCTACTTCGACTCACTGGATCGCTTGGAGCTCCAAGCGAGGTAAGTCAATTCCCCAACTATCCCCGCACTTTGATGGTATATTCGCACTCAACAATTTACCGTTCTGGTTGAAATACTGACAATGTTGTACCAGCCTTTCTGAATAGAGCACTTCGTCGTATAATTTGAGAGTGTATTTGTGTACTCCACTCTTATTATTATATATTTTACCCTAAAATTAAAAAACGAGCTTGGTCAACGTAAAATTGCCTTATTATTTTCTTTCTCACTATAAATATAAGTTAGTCGGGTGGGGATAAACTTATAAAATGGCTTTTGATAGTGTTTATAATTCATGTCAAGTTAATTATGATAATGATGACGAGCCTAATATTTACTATAAACAAATAAAACCGATATTAAATTTTCTTTGGCGTTCGACTAAAATATGCTATGCACCGTCAGATCAACGATTTAATAATTGATTAGAAAGTTAGCCGAGGTTTATGTCCTACAACACTACTGGCAACACTCAGATGTATTCGTAAATTTACAACAACAAGCAATGGAAGACCTTTCAGTTGTTAAACAGAATTCGTTTTCTGAAAATGTTGTTGACTTTTATAATGCTGGTAAAATATAACTACGACACTATATTTAGGAATTTCTCAATAATAATCTTTAAATATGCAGAGTAAAAATAATTCATTGGCGATTTCGCGCGAAGACCGCGACTGATTGACTATAAACAAGAATTCTGCGCAACCCCTCTTTTTATTTCTCTCTCATGCGCAGTGAGCATCACGTCAAGTGGCTGGAATCAATTCATTGACCTTTGTTGCGCTGACTTGAAAACGGAGCGTGGGAGTCAAGAATTTAGTCAAATTAGTGGTGACGTCACAATGTTAAAATATAATGTCATTCATAAAATATGGCATTGCGTTACTCTCCACAACATTTGGAAGGATTCCTGGTCACTACAACAAATGGAAGCTCGCTCTCAAAGAACGCGGATCAAACATGGAATTGACTACCATAGAACCTTTAATCAATATATTCGCTAATCAATTACGTCTACGATTCGAGACTGTGTTGCCACAATGGAGAAGATCAATTCCCATGACGAGGGTTTCTCAACTGAGCACATCTGCTCATTTATAAGTACTACGCACTATGACGAAGAAGACGGAGGAAAAGGTGGAGGAGAGATACATTGAACAGAACGAGCCCGACTTTGAACCTATGTATCATCGCTACGTTAACCTCACTGACAGAATTTTTGAGTGTATTGGTGACATTCAAAAAGCCGACTTTGACATTGACAATTGTAGATGTAGACCTGGTACTTGATAGACTGGAATTTAATGAAAAATTGTTAACGTGTTTCAAAATAAGTTTTTGTCTAGTTTTCTACGCAAAAAACTAGATGAGGACACGCCCTATGGTACTATTGATTCGACTGAGAGGATATTCAATCGCTTACTATATCTTGAAATGAACAAATTATCTGACTGTAATACCAGTATGGTTAAAGTATTAAACTTTTCAGTTGAAAACTAAATTTTCTCTTTAAGTAACTACTAGTAAATGTTTATTAGTATACTTAGTATACTTAGTATATATTTATTAGTATACTCAGTATACTTAGTATATATTTATAGTAGTATTCTCATAGTAGAATATTTATATTAGTATACTTATAGTAGAATATTTATTTTAGTATACTTATAGTAGAATACTTACAATATGGATAAAAATACTTATGGTAGAATACTTATAGTATGGATAAAAATACTTAAGAAATGGGAAAAAATACTTATAATATTCTTATAATGAAAAAACTTGTTAAAGTGACCCCTGACAATATATGAAATTAAAAAATCTTATTTATATAAAATAAAATATATTCTAGGGACAAACACTGTTTGTGTTAATTTTACACACCTTAAAAAACAGTTTGTTAATTAGTAGTAATCTGAATCTGCAGAACAGTCAACATTTTCGGAAGGCTGCGATGTCATGGGCAACATATCACCGCATTTGCATGGAATCCAATCTTTAGGAGTTGCCTTATAGCTACTAAAATTAAGTAAACAAATTAACCAATATATGAAAACCCTACAGCAAACGATTTTTCACAACATTTAAAATGTATATTCTGATTATAACAAGAAGTAAGAGGGCACACATGTTTAGTGGTACAAGCGTATTATAAAATGAAACAACATAAATTTCTACTGTAACTTTGATTATTACAATTACAATCTTTTCTTAATATTTTATCAACACGTTTAGTGCGAATACTATCAATACTTGTATGTAGTGTTGGAGAACTAGGTGGTGTAGCAAAATTCATTAAATCTTAAACTCGCAGGCTCCATCTCTCCCTCCAGTATTCTCCATTTGCGAAACCCAGTAACACGAGCCGATGGTAAAGGGAAGCATGGCGGACTTGGTGAGATTGATGTGAATGATAATGTCGCAATGGCACCATTACTTACTTTAGCTGACAGAGGCGTTACTGACGATGTTGAATCAACCATGAGACATGTGCACGGTAGTTAAGATCCTCCCATAACTTTAATAGATTCATAGCGCAGTTGAAGTACTTTAAAATTTAGACCAGCCATATAGTTGGAGTCGCCATATTGGCAGAAATCAACCCCGTTGCAGCGTAGAAGAAAATAATATCTACCGGGTCCGAACTCCGCCATATTTCCGCTTGTCCCATCCCAAATGAGGCGCGAATGTTTGCTGTTATCTTGACCCAGTATAGTTCGTCTAGAGGAGTGAAGTTTTTAAATGTTGATCTGAGTTTCGAACACTGATTTAAGTATAACCCAAGCATAGTCGTGTTGAGATCCGGAGTCTCCGTCGAACGTAGATAGTGCTCTAACGTATTAAAATTATTTTTGACTTTACACTCTAACGATGTAATTGTCTGCTCGAGCGGATTCGGGTCCATGCCGCCGACCATATTGTATGGGTAGCGATCACTCGGTTGCCTGTGGAACCGATGGGACCATTAATGCTCACAAAGTCTAGTGACTTAAAAATCAAACTGGGCCGTTGTATACTGTTGACGCGTCGATAAATGCAAATTTTCAAAAATATCTCACCCTCACTTCTGGTACACTAGCTATTCCAATATGCTCACCTATAGTGTATGCTGATGATGATCTCATGGTGAAATTTAATAAATAATATAAGTTTTAAATTCTTCAGATGGGTCTGGTATCTTGATGATAGCGTAAAGTGTATTTTTGTAGCTCGCACATCTTAAGAGAGAGGAGGTCTGATTTGTTCTGCGCAAGAGAGAAGAATGAGCTCCGGAGCGCTGTGCAAAGCCTTTTATACTACCAACTTCTAATGAGCAGCAAGCGGATAAATACTCAACGTTCATTGGTTAATAGTATTCTGATGAAAGTGGAGGTGGGATCACCTTACCCGATAATAAATAATCTTTACAGTAAAAGACAATATTAGGTTTACCTTTTGGGTAACCCAACTCCTCTGAGGAATTCCCAAATCGACTGGGAAACCCGAAATTCGGAATCCCCACCTCCAATTTACCCGAAACCACCCTGACTCAGTTTAATTCGGCCAATAGGAACACAAGTTTATGTTTTGAGAGGGGGCGGACCAGAAGTCCCACTCTCATACTACTTAAATTAAATCTTAGCTAAAAATTATAGAAAAATATTTTTCGATGGCTTGGTATTAATTCTGTTTAAATAATATACCGATGTAGCCTTATCAACATAGAAGTTAACTAAATACTTTTTTTTAAACCTACTTCCTCCAATAGACAAGTTTAGTGTATAGAAATTGAAGTTGTATAGGATAAGGCAATGATATGAGGGTACTTCCGGTATGAATAACATCTGCGTTTGTCTGTAATAATTATTTTTATAACAACCAAATAAAATAAACCCTTTAATAAAGTTAACGATCTAAGAATTAAGTAGGCTATTAAAAATCGATTCTACTATAATGTATTACACGAAAGACGGCTATAACTTTTGGTGTTTGACTTTTATTTATACCACCTACTTTTTAATACGTGAAATTCAATATAGAAAAATTAATAATTTATCAAAATGCTTTCAGTGTCGCCTTTATTTTTGCTTTTGATCACCTTTTTAAGATGATAAAAATGCAAAATATATGAGTGTATTAATGTTTTTGAATAAATTGTAAAGATTTCTGGATATGAATAACAATAATAAAGGTATACTATATATGGGAGTATTATAATTATCTCTTTTAAAACATACTGCGGTTGTCATTTATTGCTGTTTATTATTGTATTAAGGACAATCGTCAACTGATCGGTGCGTATATAGGCCTATGTAACAATTACCAAAGTGATAACATCTATTAAAATAATATATCACTGAATCCTTTAAAAATAATAAGATTGCCTATATGTAAGATTTATAAATTCATAGAGGTTATGGCGAAGTTTAAGTTGGATAACCGAGTGACCGAAACTATTGATTGCGATGTAGATGCGATGTAGAGGTTGGTACATGTACGATGTAGAGGAAGGCGTCCATTATGTATACTATGTGTATAGATTGAAACATACGTTGTGCAGATTTAAACATACAATATAAGTCATCAATTTATTTATTTTAAATTTGTTATATAATTTGAAAATATGGTTATATTTGACAATTAATATTATTATGTCTACCTAATATTCTCAAATTTGAACTAGTCTATATTTAGTCCCAATTATATGGACTGAACTTGGACTGATCCAAGTTTTACCCACATAGAAAATATTTGGCCCAAGATTTGTTTAAATATGAACCATAATTTTGATTGATTTTTGGATGAATTTAGATTGGCCCTAATCGAGCTAATATGCTCCAACTTCATCTTAATTCTCAAATTGGTACCAAATACAGCCCCATTTCGATTCTTAACAGTAGAGATTTGCGCGTATTCGATTTAAAGGTTGGTGCATATGATGTGGAGTTTGGTACATACGATGTGTAGTTTGGTACATACGATGTGTAGTTTGGTACATACGATGTGTAGTTTGGTACATACGATGTGTAGTTTGGTACATAC
>JAUZND010021229.1:15117-25456 GCA_034780555.1 Coelogynopora nodosa | reverse complement strand
ATTTTAATAAATAATTTTAATAATCAAGTTAAATGGATATAATTTACGATAAACTTAATTTTTCTATTAATGTTGTAGTAAGTTTCAGCTCCTAATATCTTCGGTAAGTATGAAAACCCAGTGGGGGGGGGGTAAAATATTAATCAATAATAACACTATTTTTTCTGGTATGTCAAAATATTCGAAATTATTTATTTTATATTTTTTAGATAAAAGTATTTTAGCCACACTAAAAAAATCAGGGTCATACGTGTTATAGTTCAATCAAAAACTTATTTTCTTGGGGAAAAAATTGGGCATACCCCCCCTCCACGTACGAAGGGTTAAATAACTTTACAGTTATGTTATTAAAACGAATTATATTAGAGTGCATTTATGTTATTTAAATATATTAAAAAAAGTTATATTAAGTCATATTTGTTTTATCGTCCAGTATATTATTTACAACTTTATGTCTTACAGGGGGATACGTTGAGTACAAGCCTTGCTGTTCCGGCACGATTTGGTCCCCAAGTATTGTTGTATGAGGGGAAGTGGGGCATTCGTTCTCGCAATGGTCAAGAGTTATGTCAAGGGGAAATTGTGTCAGTCGGCGAAGTTGTAACATCTATCATGGCTGTGTACTACCTTCTTGACTTGGACTATCCGGCTGCCTTCGGCCAAATGCTAGGGTTTTTTCAAGTGATTCTCTTACAGGAGCGCTTCCCTGCTATATCTAAGAAGTGCGCTATAGTTGTGGCAAAATACCGTGTCTTATAATTGCTTCTCACTTATTTCATAAACTGTTTCATGTAATGACATACACATTTATATCTACCTGCTTCTCTCTGATTCTGAGTTTCTTTCTAAACCTGTATGTAAACTTTCAATAGTTTTAGTCGCACTCGTGCTTTTTTCTTTATAAAATAATTATTGTTTATCATATTTGTTACTTTTAGTAGTATGCTGTGCTGGTAATTTATTTTCATCTATAGACGAATGACAGATTAATTACAGATGATTATCCGTTTGGTCTAACTCGAAGAATGACAGAAGAATGGCAGATTAGTTGAGCAATAATGACAGATAATATTCTCACACATGAATGACACATTAGAATGGCAGATGAATCACACATCTTTATCTGTCATTATTGCTCAACTAATCTGTCATTTTTTTTATTAAAATAATCTGTTAGATTTTTTAGTGTGTAGACATCCCATGTCATCTGACACGAGCGTGTGATATTCCCCAGTGATAATTAAATAGGGCACGTCTAAATAAATAAATATAGATATTATCATTTTAAAGTGATGTGAATAAAATGTTAAATGTCTGATAAAATTAATTTTTAAATGTAAAATACACATGTATATAACATTAACTATAATTTTCCCTTATTGAATAATTTTTGAGAGCTTCTAGCTATCGTGCTTTTGTAAATGTTTGTGTTAAATATCGTGTTGAATTCATATCAAAAAGTCTTTGATATCTGTGTTCACATGTATAGTAATTATTATCTATAACACTATTTAAGAAATCAAACATTGCATAACCAGAATAACTTTTGGTCAAATTTACCTTAATTTTATTATTTTATTATTTTATTTTAATTTTATTAAATTTATCTTTGATATTAATAACCTTTGGACCCTTTTTTTATTCTGACTCAAAACAAGCCCACTTACTGTTATCAATAATTTATTTTTACGAAAAGAGAAATTAATGTTTATATGTATCAGATAAAGAAATAATCAGCTGCATTTAGCTTTATATTTGAAAGATATTTAAAAAATTTAAATCATTTGATTTGTAGATTGATTTTAGTATCTTCAAAGTAATACTAATTGTAATAGAGATTTAACAAAAGTTGCAATTAGAAACAATATCTTATTACCCAATATTGTTTTCGAAAACGGATAAATAGAAGTAGCAATCCGAAAAAATGGATACATATTTAAATGGAAGTAGGCCTAACTATTCGAAAAAAAATGAGAAATATTTATATAGAAAAATAATTTTTTATTTAAAATAATTTTGATAACTGAATTATCAATTTTAATTAAATGTATGGAATGTTTCGGTCAAAAATATACTTTAGTTTAATGTATTTGAAAAATAAAAACCTATTCTTTATTTTTGTTCAACTAATTTGAATAATTGTTGTTTACTATACCTGACACTTTTATAGCTACCTTCAATAATAATAAAATTTAATTTGTGTTCTGAATGTAATAAAAAAACATCAGATATTGTTAATTTTATAATGACACATTTCCCTTGTAATTCATATAAGTTATACATTATTATCTCTACTGATATACCTACAAACTAGTTGACCAAATTTTCCCTAGAATAAATTATATGTAGGTTTGGAAAGAATTTCGCAATTAGTATTTTTAAACAAAGTAAAACGGTTGAATTAATGATATCATTATATACTCTCTCGGACTAGTGAGGCTTTGTCCATAGAATCGTATCCGGTTACGTTGTGTGAAATAGTTCCACATGATGTGATTTATCGAATTATTATAACATTACATTTTCAAACACAGAATCAATATTTTATTTTAAATAATAAATAATATACTATAAAGTATAATTTATAATATTTAATGTTTAACGAACAATGTGTAAATATCATATAGATATTTTATAAAACTGCTAGTATTAACATTTTTATTTCCAAAGAAAAAAAAATTCTTTGATAAAAAAATTATGGAAACTTATATATATCATGTAATAGACTAATAAAATAACATACACATGTCGTTTCCATGAACAAAACATATGCATTCTTAAATTATTAAAAAATTATTAGATATACTGCATATTTAACAAAATCTGAGACATCTCGAATGTTAAAATTCAGCGAATTATTATTTAGCACGATGTAGAGATGTCACCACATATGCTGATTTTTTAAATAATTACAGTTTAATATACATATGTATTTCAAAGATTATACTGCCTATATATATTGGACAACACATCCATTATAAAATTTCAGACATTTCAGTTCAACACTGTTTTTAACCATAATAACAAAACCATTGATAAGAGTAAATTAATTCTCGAGAGATTTCCTGGTTAAGTACGCTTCATATAAATTAATAAAATTTTACAATGATGAATTATGAGCAACATATAATGTTGTATCTCATTTGAAATACATATTCGAATGTGAAAAATGTATAGATCAAATTGAGTTATGAGAATTTCTGAATTGAAAGTCACCTCTGCATTTATTAAAAATTAATTAAAATGACGTGGACTACAATTTCTCGAAGGAAATATGCTTATATGCATAATTTTAATATCATATATCCAAATTAGGCTGATAACATTTTCATACATGACTTGTCATAATTTTATCATCGTGTTGATATCTTCTTTGAGTTTAAAAGACAAATTTTCTAGAAATTAATATTATATTTCAATTAAACTCATTTTAAGATAATTTTAATGTATGGTATAATTTTGTTTTGTTTAAACTTTCAAAATCTTCTAGTGAGTGTAGTCTTTCCCTGGGAAAAAGACAGCGATTTTAATTTGTTGGTAATTTACAATATATATATATATATATATATATATATAGATGGGAAAAAGACATTAGCTGGGAAAAGACATAAGCTGGGAAAAAGACAGCGATTTTAATTTGTTGGTAATTTACAATATATATATATATATATATATATATATATTTGTGTAGAATCTTTTGTTTTATTTACATTTAACAAAATGATCTTTTCATTTCAAAATAAAGTAAATGCATTGTATAATTCTTATTTGTTTAGACTTTCAAAATATTCAAGTGAAGAAGTCTGCGACTTAATTTCTGTAAATCTGTAAAGTGTATCTAATTTGTTTTATAAATAAAATAGTATGATATTATCCGAAGAAAATGTTTTTTATTTAACAAAATTATTTCAATCCTCATTTAAAATTTATAAAGTACAATTTAGTTTTGTTCATATGTTGTAAGTTAAATCTTTAAGTGAAGGAAACTACGATATTAAATTTTTTGAAGGTTAAAACAACTACGATTAATTAAGTTTTTAAAATTAAATAAATTTATATAGTTTCAATATTTACTTAATTTAATATTTGTAAGATATTAAGTCAACATTTAAAAGTATATTCTTATATTTTTAATTGCAAATGTAACACAATACTCACACAAAGAGAAACGCATGTCAACTTGTATAATGTTACCGTACAAAACAATAATGTGGCATGTGGAAATATTCAATATTAAAGAATGTAAATGAATGAGGAAAATGCAAGCAAAAAAGGTACGGACATTAGTTTAAAAGAAATGTAAGTAAGGTTACCTATATTGTCCTCACAGAATGAAGTCGAAAATCGTATTTGAAAAGAAAGCCAGCATTTTTCATTTTATTTTGTGATTTTTGTCGGCAGGGAAGGACATCAAGTATGATAAAAAACATAATTTCGATTCACTAATGATGCAAGTAAATTTGTTTATTTGTTACACATATTTCAGTTTCTTTGTAACATTACTTATAAGTGCAAGTAAAAACCTGAACATTTGCCGGTATAGTTGCCATGTCTGCCTATTTTATTCTTTTAGATTATTTGTTGATATTTTTCAATATTTTAAATTTTAAAGAAAACTACGCTAGCTAGATAAAACATATGGAATTTTTTTGTGGGGTGCTTTTCTTTCAGGTGTAATCATTACTTTACGTCACTTCTTTGCTTATACCCTATCTTTACTTATGAATTAGTTTACTGTAACCAATTCCAAATTAATTTTTAAAGTAAACAGTTGGAATTTTAAATATAAATTATTAATAATTTATTTCACCATGTATTCATAAATAAATTTGCATCTGGTTAAAATTTGACATTTATTTTCATAAATATATATAGTTTATGTATTCTAAGCGTGTAATTACGTATTGTGCGTTCGACAATTGCATATAAAAATAGTTTTATACAATTGAGGAAGCATACACATAAAAATTAGTATCGCAAATGTTTGTAACAAACTCCGAACAAATTAGCACTCATTAAAAAAGTATTGAATCTTTCTAGAATTAGTTTTCCAGAAATATATTAATACCATTTTGCATTCAATGTGAAAATTAAATAAAATAATTAATAATATAATTAATAAACTATTGATATATCTACAGATATGAAAATTAAACGAATTCTTGCCTAATGTAATAATTTTTTGACTAGATTTTTACTGTTCAGGATAAAAGTATAAGGCATTACAAAATACGGGTGGGGGTTTTATAACCACCCTTCCTCCATCCCTAATATGAGAAATTTCCGTTTGAGAATTTTGGAATTGATATCCGACATACGATTATTCTGTAATTACAGATCCTTAGGTGATAATCTTTGGGTAAATGCCCTAAAATTATTGTATATACATATGCAAACCAAATTTACTAACTGTAACAATTTTTATTTATGAATAAATAAAATGATTTGCTCAATGTAAGAACAATTTAAAATTGCTTAAATTAATTGTATTAATAAAATGAAGCCGGTTTAATGTTCAAAATGTTATTAGGATTATTTATAAATTAATGAGTTTATACTACATAAATCGGATGTATAGATGTTATACAAGTTATAGTCTATTTGATTTTATTATATAGGTGTTATTGAGTTTATTGAATTTATTGAATTTATTGGATATATTATTTATTGTTTTTAAATTTACGTTCCATTATAAAGAAGCGATTTTTATGACCACTTACAAAAACTGATAGGGGTGGAAGCAAAATGGAGGTAAAATTATAACACCTTTATAGCTTGTAACTCATAAACAAAAACTATTTAATATTAGTCGCATTATGCTGTTTTTTTCAATATGTATAAATTTCCGGTTGTTTCATTAACAATAAAACCTATAAACAAAAGTGTATGTTTAAAATGATATCAACAATAAATAAATGGTTATATAACAAAAAAATTTGAAACTTATTTTCTTTATAAAAATGCTTTAATAAAAAACGTATTTGTTATTTTCCATGTATATATATATATATATTAACAAATTACGTAAATAGGTGAATAAACTAGTCGTACAGGTCAAAATAACACACTAAAAATAATACTAAAAGTAAAAATTAAAATATGTTAATAGGATATTGTCATAACCTTATTTAATGTAGAAGGTTTGACTGCCTGAAATGTTTGTAGTATGTCGTTGAGGATTTTGAGTTTTCACCCAAATATTGATTTATGGCACTCATGTGCAACTACAATTAGTAAACGTGTGCAACCTTTCCAAAGATTCATCCTCACATTCATCGTCAGATTCACTTTGGAAATGGAATATTGTACAAAGATAAATTTGGTGTCAAAATGTAGGTCTCGACATATCTAAGATGCATTTTATGAGAAAGTCCATATTTGACCTATTTTAAAAGCTATGACCAATTTTCTATTTTAGTTACATATTCATGCTCACGTTTGTCCTAAGATTCACTTAAGGAACGGAATGTTGTACAGAGACAAATTTGGTGTCAAAATATAGGAATGTAGGTCATTGCGTACCTAAGATAAAGTAGGTCAGATGTAGACTATCGCAGAAATCTGTATCTTAGAAACGTCAAGACCTACATTTTGACACTAAATTTGTCTCTGTACGATATACCGTTTTCAATGTGAATCTGTGGATGAATGTGAGGATGAATATGGGGCTAAAATATAAAATAGATTATGGCTTCGAAAGTAGATCAGGTATTGACTATACCAGAAATTGTTATTTTAGATACACCGATACCCATATTTTGACCCAAAATTTGTCTCTGTACGATATTGTAAACTGCTAATATTGTACTGTCAAAATGTGAAGAATATCATCTTACTAGTATAGAAAGGGTAGATTCTGCAGCATTTTGAACTTTTAAACTTTTGACCAAAGCGCTACCAAATCCACCCTTCCTATACTACTAATCTTTTAAGGATAACTTTCAGAGACAATGTATGATATTTATGTTTTCAATAATTATATTTTTATATAGATATCATCACTATATGATAATATTTTATCTAAGTTTAAGATACAGAAAAATTATTCGTGCTTAACTTCTGAAGCCCCAAATTCCAACCCATAAGTTTGACCATTTTTAAGTCCACAGTTTTTGTATTAAATATTTCGATAATCAAATATTCTGTACAAAATAATGTATTTATCCCGTTATGAGATTTTGGTCTATATGCATAATACTTCAGCTGTTTAGAATATGTCAATATTTTCTGTTTTTATTATGTATTTTTAGCATGTCATTTTGACATGTATGCTTGACAATTTGAAAATCAGATTGACATACGTTCAATACTACGTATAAAAATGTAATCTACTAATGATACTAATACATTATTGTGTTACAAACTATCAATATCTCACTGATAAAACTGAAAAGGTTATATATATATTATTGCATCTATTTTTGTCAATAAACGAATTTATTTGTTTATCACGTTTTCGTATTTATTTAATTAATCTATTATGATGAGCAAACTTGTTCTAGTAACTTAAATTGAAGTCTTATTTTGCTTACACCACCACGAATTAATATTAGTTTTACATCTATTGAATAATAAATATTAAGAAGTAAATTTTGTTGTAAAATCTATATATACCCCCTTTAATTTAATATACCCCCCTTTAATCTTGAAAATGCTGATTTTAGGGAGGAACATATTTTGATAATTGGTTGCTATGATAAATGAAATAACGATAAAATATATTTTATTCCAATAATCTGTAAAACTACATATTAAAAATAACAATAACGCTAATGACTCATAAGACTTTAATTGAATTAATACTAGTCGGAAAAGATTGGCAATATAATATTAATAAAAGTATCGAACATCGATAATTCATAAAATAAAGTTTTGTTGCATGAGATGTTCTAAATAATTCTGGTTTTTTCAACGCTAATTTCAAATCTGCAATGAGTTTTTGCATGCATGCTATAGTTTTCTTGCAATATAATTCTTGTGAATTTTGAGTAAATGGGAGAATTTCTACAGTAAATCGGAAATTAGCCGACTTAATTAGAAATTTACAACACCTTGTCCATTTTTGACTATTTTTGACTATTTTTGACTACTCAATACGAAGGATATTGTATAATAAGCCATTGTTTTTTAATTTTTGTCAACATTTTTCAAAAAATCTAAATGTTGAATTGCAAAAAATAGCTTATAGAGAAAATCTAACTGCAGATTTGAATTAAGCCCTTTCAACTACAGCATTCGAAAGAAACTCATAACGCTCTGTGTCATCCTGGAGTCAGAAGAATGATACACTACGTACATTGTATGTTCTAAAAATCTAGCCTACTCTAATGAAGAAATAAATAAAATGACTGCTACTTGTGACGATTGTGCTGAGTTGAAACCCAACTATTTTAAACCTCCAGAAACCCTATTGATCAAAGCTAACCAACCACTTGAAAGGATAAATATCGATTTTAACGAGCCTATACCATCCAAATAGCCTAATAAGTACATCTTATCTTAACGATTGTAGATGAAATCAGCAGGTTTCCTTTTGCTATTCCTTGCAAGGATCTTAGTACCGTCAAAGTTATCAAGTTATTACAACAAATATTTGCTATATATGGTCCACGGTCATAAGTTCATAGTGATCGGAAAATTTTTTTTCAAAAGAATTGTGAAAATTTCTCCATCTTCGTGGGATTGCTACTAGTCGTATGACGGCATGCAATCCCCAAGGTAACGGCCAAGTCGTATGATACAACGGTATAATTTGGAAAGCCATTGCTTTACCCCTTAAATCAATATGTTTAGTTACAGTCAATGGAGACAGTGGTTCACGACGCCCTTCACTCCATCAGATCACTTTTTTTATGCACTTCGTCGAATTATACTCCCCACGAAAGAATGTTTATGCACCAGAGAAAATCATCAAATGGAACTTCTACCATACACACTTAGTTAGCTGCCCCCTGAGAAGTTCTATTGAAAAGACAAGTCCGGCAATCAAAGCATGATCCTCTAACGCACACGTACAAACTAGAAAATATTAAGAGCTCTCAAAAAAATTATTTATGTAAATTCCTTTAATCATTTCAATATATTATTATGACATGCGTAGTATCATAATAAGACAAATAAGATAGATCTTGTTAAGATATTCAAAATCACATACCGCAATTTAGCTAGGTTTCGAAGATACAAAATATTATTACCAAGAAAACATTAAAATCAACATTTAATAGTATACAAATTAACATTTCATTGCTACATAATTCAAATAAAAACGTTTTAAATCTTATTGAGAATAAAATCCATGTTTTAATTCACACAGATTAAACGAATTCAAATAAAATAATTAGTTAATGTGTGTTGTTGAAAAATAAATGTTAGGCATTCATTTAGTTAATTAGACCATGCAAAAATTATCCTACCTTGTGTCACGATTTAGAAACTTAAAAAAAATTGTGTTCAATAAATATTCCTTTGATGTTTTCATCGTTTTTTATTTGATAATAAAAAATTAAAAAAAATTGATAATTTGAAAACTGCGTATTCGTTCCATTTCACAATATTTATATTTTTTCATGTTCTGAATATTATACCGTGTAGCATTCAAATACAGTATATATATTTTGCTTGCTTTATGAGCTGAAGATACATGTAATTTTTTTTTTATTTAAATGGATTTATTTTAAATACAATATAAAAATTACATTATATGCAATGGTTTGAAATTATTTTTAGTTTTTTTAATACATTATATTTGATATTAAAAATGTAATGAGTTTTTAGAATTTAGCATATTTCAATGTTTTTTAATTTGAAAAAAAAAAATTAATTAAATTTTCAGTTAAGAATTAATTTTTTAATTTTTTAAAAATTGTAATATTTTGAAATTATTAATTTAATGCTCATTAATATGATTATGAGTAAACAAAACATATTTTAAAACAACATTTTTAAGAGTTCTTAAAAAAGATTTAAATAAAAGGAATTTAGGACCCATAGTGTATTATTTATTTCTAAAAGAATACTTATTTTGATTTTAATAGAGACATAACTTAATTGAGATATTTTTTTTCTAAAAAAAGCTATATATAGTTAGATTGCTTAGTGTGTTAATCGTTACACACAAAATAATAACATCACATTTTATATATATATATATATGTTTTTATCATAAAAATACAAAGCTTTACAAATTCCATCACTTAAATTAATAAATAAAAAAAATACTTATTTAATATTTTAAATACGTATTATAGTTAAATTTACCACAAAATGGTTGGTGGTGATTGTGATAAATGTTGTATGTATATAATAATAATAATAATAGACGAACAACTACAACAATGAG
>JAUZND010021229.1:0-15017 GCA_034780555.1 Coelogynopora nodosa | reverse complement strand
ATACATATCGATTACAAGGGTACAATACAACAATGAGATACATATCGATTACAAGGGTACAATACAACAATGAGATACATATCGATTACAAGGGTACAATACAACAATGAGATAAATATCGATTACAAGGATACAATACAACAATGAGATACATATCGATTACAAGGGTACAATACAACAATGATACAGCATACATAAAATCACGGTTATAATTAGAAGACCATTCCCCAAAATGTAGGCTCTGAAAATTGAGACAGTTGTCTGAAATTGTTTAAGCGAATATATATTGTATGTATATGTAAATGTAAATGTTTTATGTAACATATTTTTTAAATATCAACATTATCGTTTTTTAAATATAACTTAAACACTATATACTGTTCTATTCAATTTTTAATAAATGACATAATATTCGAAAATACTTCTTTAAAATGAGTTTAATTTATTGCTTTTATAATATTGAATATTAAAATATATATTATTCTTTATTATCACATATTTAGATATATATAAATATGGAATTCATGCCAATTGTTGGACAGATAAAAAATATAATAATATTACATCTACTCTTCGCAATGATATACTATCACATATTTTTTGGATTTATACTTTTCAGCAAAAATTAACAAGATGAAATAAATGTTTTCCATTATATTGTCGACAATATTTATCGATTAAATAAAAATATTAGTTTTATTTGTTTAAAAATTAAAATGTTCAGAGTTCAAATTTATTGGGTTGATTCCGTATTTTCCCTATAAATTTGTAAAAAGTGATTATATTAGCGATGACATAAATGAACATCTACAAGTAAATTACTCAAATTAAATTCTCCAGATCATATTTAATACGCACATTTATAATGAATAAATTTTTAAAATAAATTAACTTTCTATGTGAATGTAAAATGGTGCATAGCAAGCTATTGTACCATACAACTTCAGTTGAGTATAACTTAAAACAAATATTATGATGATTACAGTTGATTTATTTTTAATAAAAATTTATTAGAAAAAATTACGAAATTGTGCAAATTTTAGTTTTTAATTTATTTTGAATTTTTAAACGACTAAAATAAGCATTTTATTTATGGATCATTTACATGTCATATAACTTCAAGGGGTGAGTTGGTGATTCAACTTGCTGTTGTTCTGTTTTATGAGGGTAGTGTGATGGGTTTGCAATATAGTGTATATCGCAGGTTCATTTATTTAAGTATTTGTTTCATACTTAAAACATATCTTACATAAATATACAAACGAAGATATAGGCTACAATGTAAAGATTTTTTACAAACGGTATACATCGACATCTGCAGGGTTTACCTCGATGTCTGCAAGTTAGACCTCGACGACTGCAAGGTATACTCCGTTTGAATTGTAATTCTTAGAGATGTACAAGTAATACCTTGTACCAATTCGTGTGTTATAGATTTGTTTGACTAAAACAGGTCACTATTCTCCACTCACTTTTCACAGCTCTATTACAAATTATATATTTTTACATTGCAATATTACAAGAGATGCGACTTAGTTATCGGAAGACTATTTAGTGGACTCAGGAATCAACATTTTTAATAACAGTTAGGTGGTTGGTTTGGTTTTTGAGTTTAATTGAATTACAAGGGTGGGTGGTTGGTATTAACGTTTAGTACTAAAATACAGCATTTTAAGTTTTTAAACCGTTGGGTGGGGCATTTACGTTCCTTTTATTAATGTTTTTGTACACTGGATCCCAATTTGACCTGATTCAAATGACAGCATTTTTGGAGTATGAGATGATTTACCGCACTACCCACAATTAGCTCTGACAATAATGTGGTGCTATTATCGGACATGTAACTATCCTCCCATTTATTGTGTCAAGCAAATATAATCTACTAACGAGAACACTTTTATTAGTAAAGGTTTAATGCTGTCTATAATTTTTAATTAATGTATATTTGTTCTTTACGTTTCTTACAAGAAATCTCCTTTTTTAAATTAAAAACGAATAGGTGAATTATAAAAATATAATATTTAATAAATTTGATTCTATGTTTCAAGAATTATTGTACCATTAGAACTGAAATTTATATATATTTTTTAATTAGTTATTGTACTATCAATATGCCTATATCAATGAAGTAATGTTTAGTTCATTTCTAAGTAAGCGTACTATAAGTTGACATGTTATTTTAATTTTTACTTGTCATAAATGGGAATTATGGGAGTGTGGGAGAGTCGGTTAAGGCGCCGGTGATTTAGTGTGAAGGTAGCGGGTTCGAATCCCAGCAGTGTACCTTATCTCTCCCTGGCAGACAGCTGTGTCCGTCGAGTGTGTGATCTTTAATTGGTTCGTGTTGCATGAATAAAAAATCCATTTTGTGCGTATGTCACATTGAAAATATAGCATAAAAATTTTTTTTTTTTTTAAATTCAGCCACCTAAAAATATATAATTAAACAAGCGCTGAAAACTTTAAAATATATTATAAACCAATTATTCACTGAATATTTCTTTTTCAGTTTCTTCCTCCTATACTTTGAGCAGGCTTATTGATTTACTTGTTGTCAATTTGCTGATTGTACATTTTAATTATCCCATATTGGTTTTTTCTAGGTTTGTTAAAAGTACTCATCACTGCAGTATATATTGTCTATATAATGTAGTCTATATTGTGTATACACAGTCGCCCTATTTTAAACCGACTTCTAAGTTGACAAGAGTCGTAAGCTGACTTCAAAAATATGAAAATCTTTTAACTAGCATAATTTGCTATTTATTTTTTGACTCATACATTAAATCTAAATTTAAATCTATGGTTTAAGTCCATCAGATTTACAATTTTTAAAAGTTAAATGTCTGTTTTCTATTATAATGTTATTCCTTCTTAATACATATGTATACAATACTTAGTTGAACGTCTCTTTGGATGATTTTAATCTTTATGAATACATCCTTAAAATATATTATTTCTATTGAATGAACGGCTACTTTTTAATATTGTAATTCATTTTCGAGGGGCTTGTTTCATTGAACTACTCAAGTTAAACATTTAATGATCCTTTGTTTATAAAAGAATCAAGTTTTTTTTTCGAAAAATAATGAATGAATTCAACGAAAATTTCTTTTTAGCATAAATGTTAATGTTTAGAATTAAACATTTACTTAAATATATAATAAGTAAAAATCCTTTTTACCGTTATGTATAAAAAACTAGTAAGTAAAGACACTTAAATATTGAATATTTACATGTGTTGAAGATTTTCAAGTGTAATAATATAATTTTTTGATTATTGAGTATTTATTAGGTATTATCATCAATAATTTTTTTTGTCAATTTATAGAAATATACATAAACGAATATGTTATATTGAATATATGATGAAATCATTAACCAACGTAAACAGTTAATGTAAAAAACGTGAAAAATAAAATTTGGCTGTATAGCATTTTTTACGTGCAATACTTTAAATTGTATTATTTATATAAGGGGGTTAAATTTAAATTTTGCTTTTATTGGTTTCATATATTTATAATATTTTAGTTTTCAAAATTTTATTATGATAAACCAATTTACTTAGAAAGTGGAAACTATATATATAATAATTTAATTATATTAATATATTTCGGTTCCCTAACAAATCATATAATTCCAAACAATTATGACAATTTTTAAATTGCGAATTTTTAACTATTTCAATCAACATTTAAAAAATAAACAAACATATTATATATTATCACATAACATATTATATATTATACTTAATATTAAAAATGGTAATAGCACAGCTGTTTTTTATACAATGACTAACAATCTCCTTTTTGATGATAAAAATATTCCCAAAGTAAAAAAGTAAAATATCATGGTATTATAATCTGTGGGGACATAAAACGGACAAAACATATTGTTTCTGTTGGTATTTAAGCTAACTTTACTATCATTGTTTTAAAGAATATGTTTCCATATATAAATCATAAAACAAACGAATAATAATAATGTAAAGAACTATTACTTTAATTTAGTAATACTTTGATAACTTAAAATAAAATGGAGGAAACTAATTAAAATTTTACAATAGAGTCGTCAATTAACAAACAAACTAGTCTAGACTTTAAAAAAACTAGCTAGACCGTAAAAAAAGAAGATTTAAGAAATACATTAATAACATTATTGTCAGTAGAGATCATCCTCTACAATATATATTTAAAATGTTAAAAATTAATCACTTTTATAAAATTTTAAAATAAAGACATCTTCAATATTTAGTATTATTATTCTCAAAATTTCAAATTATTTTCTACCGGGATAGGAAATGTGCCCATTTTATATATTCCAATAAATAATTGTCAAATACATATATTATTTTTAACTAAATGTATTGTTCTGAAATTATTTAAATAAAACCTTCTCGTTGTATCATCTGTCACTTGTAGATACGAAATATTATTTTGACGAGGTTGTTCATTTTTAAATACATTTTAAAAATTAATGCAATATTTACATTAGAAACAGACAACATAATGATATACAAAATATTTTATCCGTTTTGCGTAGGTTATATTTATAAATATTTTTATTATTCTAAAATAATTAGTTATACATTACCTTATTTGTTGGATATCATATATTAAAAAGAAATTTTCATTTATTTCCAAAAGCTTATTGGTGAAAATGAGTTATGTTTCTGTATATTTTTAATAGGATCTACAAAATTGAAACAATTATCACATATAATCTCTGTCTATTATAGACATGTTTTGCAAGAAACTTAAAAGATTAAATAAACACAGTTACGCTTTACCAGAAAATAAAAGTTACATTAGTCTTATTAAAGGGTTCGAAAAGTAACTTTTAACACCGAGGAGTAACTATTTGAAAAGTTATGAAGAATACATTTATACATATCACAATTGATAAAAATAGCAATAAAAACTTAAAGCAACTCAAATAATTTGAGAATATGGTATAGAGGATAACGTTTAGGGCTCCCCATGTTTTCAATAAGACTAAATAATTTATTTGCCAATTTTACACCAAATGGCTGCGTTATCAAGAAAACGGAAATTGTTAGTCGAAATAAAAAAAGGAAATACCTTGTAAATGGAAAGAATACATAAAATATCTTTATAATAAAGATGATAGTCATAAGTTTACTTGCATAAAATCGTCTTTAAAAAGAACCACAAAGGATAATTTTTTTCTCTCCAAAAAGCACTTAAGAAAGTTAGCAAATTAAAAACTGACAAAATACCTATCGAACTATGGAAACGCAGTGCATGGAAACGAAGGCATGTTCCTTATCAGGAGCACTTGTAACTTTCCACTATAAGAGTTAATACAATTAGTTTATGTTCCATTTCACTAAACGAATGTTTTAAATGACTGCAAAAATTGAAGAACGATTTTTATTAGTATAACAATCGCACATATTTTGAACATGTCCTTATCGATGCAATTGTGAATGAACAATTACTAGCAAACAACATCATACGTGCCATCTTGAAAAGTTGACATTAATATCAATATAAAAAATTACATATTGATAGATGATTTATTGATAATAAATAAGATTTTTAATCTACTGACAACAAAAAACATTGAGAGTATCTTACAAAACATGATAATATTAATAATGTTAGTGGAACACCTTTACTAACAATAAAAAAGCATATATAGTTAGAGCAGTATAATATGGCAACACAGAATGAAGTACAGTTTATAAAGGAATAAAGACAGGGATTCTTCCACTTCACATATTTAATTTAAACAAAGAAAAATTTGTGTAGAATACACAAATAGAAGAAAACTCTGTTGGTATATAATCCATTGGAGGAATTAGAATAAAAAATTACGATATGATGAACATCGATTACTACGATGTTAGCTTTTCACCCCATTTCCACATTATGAAGCGAGTATTGGACTGTGGCAAAGAAGACTTGCAAAATGAGTGAACCCCATAGCACCTGCTCATATCAATATAAGATTAAAATAATTATTTAATTTTATGATGCCAAAACTTTATATAAATTTAAAAAATATATTTTACCAAAAACTAGTATCCTCTGTACTATCCCTTCCATATATACTACAATCATTTCAATTCATGCTTTTTTATGTTGTAACATTTTACCTATTTTATTATATCCTTTTGCCTATTGGAAGTTTTAATTATATATTTCATATATATATATTAATATTGTGAAAATAAAAGTAGTTGTGCAGAAGAAAATAATACCAGACAAATGCGGAACAAACCGCCTATATTATTACAATGTAGGAATTAAGTCGCATACACTTCCTGTCAAACATAATGTATTGATAAGGCAGTTTATTATGATTTGAGTGGCAACATATTTAAAAAATTCTATTGAACATATATTTAGATTAAAATACAATTAAAAAATATAAATTTTACAATTATATAACAATTAATTATTATTGATATTATCGAAATAATCAACTATTCAAAGTAAACTAATATTGCAGTACAGTGAACATCAACTTGCACTGCTTATTTTTTACGAAACGACATTTTATCTTGTTGGAATATTTTCATTGCCCAAAATGTATTTGTGCTATGTTTTTAAAATTAATTAATTGACTAAAAATTTAAAATATATTATCCAATGATATTATCAAACATATAAAATAATAATCTTGGATGATTACTGAGTAAGGTATTTAAAAAATATAATTACACATGCATTTGTTTCAATACATAAAAAAAAGTTTTTGAAAAACAAATTACATACATATTGAAAAGTATATAATAAATGTATGTAGGCCTTAAATTAAAAATTGCGAACATTAAATATGAATTATTTGACAGTATAATATGTTAAAAATACAAGTAAACATACTTTTGTAAACACATTTAATTTTGCTTAAAATAATATATAAAATTCAAACACAACTTTTCACAAAAAGAAATGTCGTCAAGTATTCGATTAGGATCAGCGAACTACATCAATTCAGCGTCCCAAAGTGTCAAGTAAGGAAATATAAAATATGATAAATGAAAATATTATTATACAAAATTTGCGTAAAATTATGTGTGTTTACAAATAGAATCCATATACATACAATGAGTCAATAGGTGAGTTTAAAATAAATAATTTCAGAAAACTTTCATATATACATATAAATACCGTATAGACCTATGTATAATATGTTTATTAGTTATTAACCAAAACTTATATATAAATACATTGTGTATTATGTCAAGAACACCTCAAATTATTATTGGTAGATATCAAAATTACCGTACTATTTTTTACAACTTTTTTATTACATTTACAGAACAATTTCCTCATTTGGAGTTCATGAAATTAATCATAATTATGTTTGATATAATTATAATGTTGTATATCTGTAAAAAAAAGTGCAAAATAAAATTAATAACTATATTGCCATTAAAAGTAGCTAAAACATTTAATCGGTTTATAAATATTTACAAAGCAAGTCTTTATAGATCTTATGCAATTTTGTTTATTTTCTATGAAAGTAAATGATTAAATTATATTTATAAATATTTTAACATTTATATTTTTAATGCATCGACGCTCATTCTAGAAGAATTACAAAGATTAAAGTAATAGCAGTTTTAAGTTAAGGTGCATATTACAGATTACATAATATATAGTATGTTTTTTACAGCGAATAGTATATTAAAAGTACCTGTGCAATGTATACGTATTCTACATGCTTCACTATTTATGTAAATGTAGACTAGTCATGTAGATTAGAATCAGAATCAGAACCAGAATTTATTTGAGTCAAATTATGCTCATGAATGGCGCATTTGTGAGCTGTAGCCAGTAAGTCTTTGTGACATATTGTGCACTGGGAGGTGACGAGATTAAGCGTAGAGGAAGTGCACTGGACCATGACATTTGGATCTAAGCAGGACGAGTTTTCGTCAACAGGGGTGCGCGTGTATGTCTCCTTTGTGGCTTCGTTTTGATTCCTCTCCGTGGTCTGTTTGCGAAGAAAGTGCCGGATCTCCTCGAATTCACTCAATGGCAACATACCGGTAACAACAAGTCCACGAAAAATTCGGAGCTCCTTCATAAGATCTTTCGAGATGTCAATATCCGAAATGTTAAGGACCTCGTTGTTATGAAATGAACTCAAATTATCCCCAGTGCAACATTTAGAAAAGAGCTGTCCCATCATAGACCTGTGGAACAATTAATATTTTTTTAAGTAAAATAAATCTTCACAAATCATCTGAAAGGGGAAGTCTTGCCCAACGTTTATTTTGTGTCATAATTTTTATAAATATAATATATTTTCATTTAATCTCTCTATTATCGTTCATCCAATGATTACTTGCAATCCTGAATGATTGGTTAGAATAAAGCTTGATTTTAGTTACAATATTTTTTTTATAGAATAGGTGCTTTGCGTTGCATCTTTGAGAAATTAAATTTAAATATGTATGAAATTAAATATTTTATTGTTGAAAGGTTGAAAGGTAATTGCGAGTTATAATTTTACAAAATTTAAAGGGGACTATCAAATAACGTGAAAAATAATGAGGTCGTTTAGTGTATTTCGTAAAATGTTGTCGTCATGTGATTATTTTATGCTATTATTTATTCTATTTCTATAAACAAGCTATAGGTAATTATCTTCAGCAAAGAGTTTTACATGTCCTATGCATTACACCTATCAAAGATACCGTACTCAACAAAAGCGACAATGAAACTACTGGTTATCTTATATTAATATATCACATAATTATAACCAATTACTATAAAATAATTCGTTTCAATTCAATATGGTGACTTTGTTTTAACACACTCGTAAATTTTGCGATTTAGAAGTCTAAAGAATTATATATTTATTATATAAAAATATTGGCAACAAATTTTTACTTTATACATATAGGAATCTAAATTAAATTTTATCATTTAGTTACACTGCAAACCAAATAATTATAAAAAAATTATTGTATCGCTGGTGGGAACGGTATATTATAATGATATACCGGTAGAAATACACGGATTTGTTGCTTAGTATATTTTCATCTTCATTCACACGGATCACGTTTCTGCAATATTATCATCTTATAAATTGTTATCATTTTTCATCTATTACTATTTAGATATATCTACATATTATGTAATGCTTCATGTGTTACAATTAATGAGATGTTATTGTAAATATAAAATAAATTCAAAATTTCCAACAATAAACTTTTTTTGCCGTTTTCTCCAGTTGTTACGTGGTTTACTTACATTAACATACTTCACATCACATTCTTTAGAAATCAATGTCTAATGAGAGCTATTGAGTGATGCACTTTTGAGATTATAAAAATTTGGAGAGAAAAGGATTTCTGCTACCTTCTTTAAATTTAAATGATTTTTGTATTTTAGTCAATTTTTTATAAAGGTGTTCATTAAGACAAAATATGTATTTAAAGTTTGCAAACTGTCCGACAAAAGGTCTCTAGAGATAATCCAAAACATAACGTTAAGGAATGAGTTGTTGACTACTGTTCAAAAACTATTTTTCAAAATGATAGTATTCCTGAAATGAAGTCTATTTGAAAGTAAACATATATTCAGGAAAATAAACTAAATACCAAACTATTATCTTTACATTGTTTTTTAACAACTGTTATATAACATTTATTCGCTTCCTTTTTCATGTTTAAAAATTATTTTGCAAATATAATTTTAAAATAAATATTATATTTTTAGTAAACAAATATTTAGGAAAATGCCTACACATAAAACTATTATCTTGTGATTTAAGATATTATACATAAAAAGCACCCGTCTTCTCTGTGGATTTTATAGATGTATCATTGGTTGGCGTTATCTCTATCTTAATTAATAATTTATATTATTATACAAGAATGTGCATTCCATATGAAATCCGTGTAATCTGTGTAAAATCCATGTGTATAGTATTGGAAGAGTCGATTCGAGCACACTTATAAATAGACCATGACTCATGACTATAAATAGATCATACCTCCCCCTGACACGATCGGTTGTATTTACAATCGTTCCACTGGATTTTATTTTGCTTTCACAAATCAGTTTAAGTTGACAAGCTGACGCTGCTAAATTCAGTCTGCTTCCTACTCTCGACGGTGCTTGCATTAACTTGTGTTATTATTTTACAATTTTATACAACTAACATTATCTCCAAACTTATTTTGGATGCATCAAACGTCGTGGACACTTTGAAAAAAGTTACAATTTTTTTACAGGAACCAGCAAGAAGGGTGCAAGCACTACCTATATCAAAATGCAACATGTTATAAGGACTTTGCCGGATCAGTCCAAGAAACAAGTATACATTCGATCCAATATATATTAAAAGAAGTTAAACGCCTATACCTGGGATAATGCAGTTTTGCCTATTGTAAAGGATGGCGATTTATATCGTTTTCTAGCAATTCAATCTTTTGAGGGTAAAGTCGAAGAAGGTCTGCAAAAACTCTACGAAACCGGAACTGGTGGCGATAAAAGTCTTTATAAAGTGAGGCCAACATATTCTGAGGACCGACAAACTGCCTGGTTGAAATTATGAATGGATTTTGAATCATTTAACTGGTGTGGGAAAAAAACACCAGCTCCGTTTCAATTTGGACCCGGGTTAAATCAATTAGTTATCCGTGCCACTAACCGCTACTGTGGTGATCATGAAATCAAGGGCTACAAATTTAGCGTCTTGTTTAAAATCTACCAAATTAGATTCAAAGAGGCAAAGATCGTACCACTCTTCAAAATTAAGCCAGCATTTGATGTGGATTAACAAACAGAAGAAGAAGAAGAAGACGATAACGCTGATGAGGATGCTGATTATGGTCCATCAAGTTCAAAATAGCAGAAAACGACTGCTCTGTACATGTAAGAAAAATAATTATTACATGTTTAATTATAAGACATTTTGATTATCTTATTCTTTATATACATACATTTGATTACTTATACTTGCATGTATACGTTGTAATTATATTGATGTAATGACTTTAACTAGCGTTATATAAATATATACATAACATTTTAACTGTTCTAATATATGAATCTGTTGAAGTATTTATTTATTTATACATATTATGTTAAACTTGCCTTTAATGTAAATGAATATAACTCAATACTATTAATAAACAAATTTTACTTAACTAAATACTTGTCTTTTGTATATTTAAAACTTTGGATTTATAACTTAAGACTTTGAAAAAGATTGGATCTTATCTCCAGGAGGGTGTGGAACGAAGATTCCTATGCATTGTCAACTTTGTGAAACATTTTGGTTTCCTGCACTACCAATGGATTATTTACATTCTATTCGTAATGTAAAATTTATAACTTTTAAGAATATATTTTATTTACACAACATTTTTCTACTTTAACCATTAAAACAAGACTTATAAATAATATTCAACATGTGTCCGGATAGTTCAGTTGTAGAGCGCCTTTAACTATTAAGAAGTCAAAATATAATGGTAAGTCGAATATGGTCAAAACAAAATCGGGGTATAAATATAAACAGCATAATATTAGTCGATTGACAATATTTCACACAGCCCTTTGTTACAATTATCACATTCAACTTCTTGATTGAGTAAATGAGAGAAAAGTTAATACATCACGTTCTTTCGTTTAATTTGCAAGTTCATTGCATGTGTGACATAAAGTGGCCATTCATCATTACTAAAAATAGCATGTACACCTTCATAAAAGAACATTCGCTTTGTAGGATGCTTGATATTTGTATCAGTACCATAGTCAGATTCATAATAATTTGTCACAGCTAGTTACATCTTCTAGACAAGTAAATAATACTTGCACCAGTAACCATTCTCTGTTGTAGACTGGTTCAATGGTTGGCTCTTTGAGATCGATCAATCCGGGTTTGCTTGAGGGTAATCGAATATGAGTCGGTTCACATTTGTCAACTATTTCAGTCATATAATCTTGCGCTTCATTAACTGATTTAAGTCTCATCAGTGCACTAATACAGTCCTCCAAGGTTAGTAGAATTTGACGACGAATATGTATATCGATGGCCTCTTGAAATGATTTAACGCAAGAATTGCATGCAATTACACATGCAGTTTCCAGTTGAGAGAAAAAGGATTTCTTTCAAAATAAGTGGATGTTGAAGTAGTCCATCAAGCGATTTAAAATATAAAGTTTTGTAGTAGCAACACTTCCGTAGAATTGAAAACCTTCATTGATTAGTTCGTTACACACGAGAGAAAGTATAGTTGTCCATCCGTTTGAAGACATGACGATAAGCATTGACATAACTAAATTATGTTTATAATAAAATATCTGCATAAAGTAATAATAACTTAATTTCTTTACAAGTCGGCTTGGCCAAGCAGTTAAGGCGGTTGACTTAACATTTACTGTATCCATTGATCCGCGTGGGTTCAAACCCCACACCCGACGCAAATTTTAGATATAAAACCTTTTTAAAAATTATATACAAATTTTAGAAAAAAAACAATCATCAACATTTAAACTAAAACGAAATTGAAATAATTTTTGTCACAAACTTAATATAGAACAGACGTCTTGTGTAGTAAATCGCATATTTTCTGAATAATCACAACAATTGAAAGAAATGACACTTGATAATATGTATAGACTTTTACTTGTGTTTGACTATGATGTTAAAATTTATACCAGACTTCGTCACATGGTTTGGTTACGACTCAAGAATTCCACCATTTTATTTTTCAACGGCGGAAAAATGAGAACTATAGGGTTCGGGAGCCTCTGCATCAATATGTGAGGATCTACTACATATTTTTGACATTTCCGACTTGACTGTTTCTTATCGATCATCAACGTAGTGCTTCAACTAACCGTGAATTCAATCAACTTAAATTAATTTACAATGGAAAAATTTCAACCAAGTTTTTCGTACGAATACGATATATTTACCGCAATTTAATTTAAATTATGAAGTGGTCTCAATGTAAATCTTTTTCATAAGTTGTTATTATGGGACACAGTGCAGAGACAATGTTTCCTACCATTTCTGAATGGATTACTTTGAATTTGTAAAGTTTTATTTTTATTATTTCTTAAAACATCATATTGCACATATTGTACTTATCACTGCATAACCGATTTGAATACGACGAACGTAGAGAATTGCTTCTTGAATTATCATTCTTCAAATATTAAAAGTTCCGTCCGTAAGTCGTTGAAGACAAAACTCTTATTTATTACGGTCAAATCGTAGTCGAATAGCGGTTTTAATCAGCATGTATTTTCCTTGTGTAAGCATATCCTAAAAAACCGGTCCGTAGAATTCAGCCGTATTTCCGGTATTTGTAAAATATCCAAGTCATTTTGCAAGAGATGTATTGGCGACCAAATCCATCCTGGCGGCATTATCTTTTACATAGCCTGATGCAAACAGTTGACCCTTTTTCGCATTCTCACCAAACATAAAACGATTATTGAGATAGGCGCGATAAGGATACATGTGAAATCCTCCATCCACTTACTTGTCACCAATCGTTAATGATACATTGGAGAATAGACTGTTCATAAAGTTGTTAATAGGAAAGATGTTATCAGTGTTGGCTTGTTGTATTTTGCAGCGAATGAATAGAGCTGTATCGCAGAGATCAATATATTCGGCAGCAAAGCCAGAAATAGAAAAACTTAATTGGTCCAGTGTTTATCGACAGATTATTCAGATGGTGCACCAGATGGATTCAGATGGATCGGCTTTAAGGTCTTAGTGAGGTACTAGAACCATTCCAAAAGCAGCCGGCTTGAACGAAATGCTCCGCTTTTTCCGGGTAATTCACAGATTATATCAGACATACAATCCAAAATGAGAACAATAGCGGCAAGGGAAAACAATGCATTTATCAACTGGATGACTTCTCCATCTGAATCAATCTGAGCAGTTCTGAACTCTAGAATTGGGTGCACTTTACAACCCTCTACATTAGAGTTGAAACCAATAGCTGAGATACTGTAGAATCAATCAGCGGAGTAGAAGCATCGAACAAGTCAATAGGTTGCATATCCTCAACCTCTGGAATAAATTATATGTATTGCGTTCTCCCGATTCGGTTTCGTTGTGGAACTCTCCTACAAATGCAGTTGCACACTTCTTCCGAAATAATTGAAAGTCAATCAGGATAACACGTTCTTCTATGCATTTTCAGCATTTCGATCGAATTAAAATGTGAATTGCATTGTCCGCATATAAATATGTTTATAGAGTCTGTCGTACCTAAAGTGGTTGCTATTAAACGAGATGAGCAAGGCAGTTGACGATATCACTTGTGCGGTCTGATGTCTCTAAATCAACCGAAACCAAATCAATGAATTTATTTGTCGTCTCGGCACATCAACAGTAATAAGGTTACTTGCATCATGCAATATTTCGTCGGATAGATCAATCATATCGCTTGATACTGTTGTAGTTGTATCAGTGTAGAGACTGGCCCATAGTTCCTGTTCCATAGCTCCTGTTCAAACTGAGCAAAAGTATTGTTCTGATAATGAATAGGAGATGGAATGGACAGAATAGGCGGCGATATTGGTGCTTTGATGATGTTGGTAGCATTGGCGACGTTGGTTGCGTAGTTGATGTCGGAAGAGTTGATGATGTTGGCAGCGTTAACAACGTTGGAACATTATGTTAACCTGCACCGTTGTAAAATTTCATCCTCCTGATGAATTCTTTTTCGCTCATTTTCTCCTCATCCTCCTCCGATGAATAGTAATATCACTGCTGATATTAGAAATATTCCCGAAGATTGAATTCATTATTCTTAAAACAATATTTACACACGGAATGAATTAATTAAAAATAAACAGCTGAATATTAGCTGAAATAGTAGTTGAAATAAAGTAATAGTAATGGTAGAACTTGTAGTATAAGTAGTCGTAACATCGTAACAATATATAGTCCAGAGAGAGCGATTGTAAATACCACCGGTCGCGTCGAGCGTATGAAGCAGACAGTGAAGACCTCTCTATTTATACTTTTCCTGATAAAATATAGGGAATAGGGAAGAT
>JAUZND010021228.1:0-50344 GCA_034780555.1 Coelogynopora nodosa | reverse complement strand
CCCCCCCCCCCCCCCCCCCCCCCCCCCCCCCCCCCCCCCCCCCCCCCCCCCCCCCCCCCCCCCCCCCCCCCCCGGTCCCGCTGTGTCCCCTTGGATTTACCTCTGCTATAGTTTCCATATACATATATTTACGCGTGTGTATAATATCTGAGTACATCTATATATAGGTATTTATTTATTGACAGTTATAGCATAATGTGTCGTCAACCTTTTTCTATCAAAATTATTTAATTATATCCTTAACCTTTGAATGTCGGTCTTATTGTTATCTCGAACAACGATTGTTGACAACGTTTCTAAAAATAACTTTACATAAATATTTGTTTGTTTCGTATAAATATTTAAAGTATTGATAAAACACCCGTACAACCCATTTTACGATGAATACATATATAGACAACCCTTTAATGATTATTCATGAATAATATGACGTTTTTAAAGTTATGATATATATATTTAACTTTATTTAAATGAAATAATTGTGATTCCCTCATGTATTAATAATAATTGCTATTTTAATATTTTAGATAAATATAAATTATGATAATACATTTATCAATGATACGATTCAAAAGAGAGCAATTATTCTATGTTAAGCTTGTGTAATTTATTTGTTTTAATTCATTTTAAATTTAATTAAATTGTTCCTTCTTGATTTGGAATGAGTGAAATATTGGGAAAATTCAAATATAATGGTCAACATTTTCTTTTACTGTTTATTACCCTCTAATATTATTTATTATAATATAATAAATACTATTATAGGGTGTAATCATATTATGATTAACATTTATTCATATCGATTCCGTTCGAACTGTATATAAAAGAGCTGAAATTGGCTATATATTATATATAATATGCTTTACATTTAAATTTGCACTTAAACATTTGCGTGTAATTAACTGTTAAAAGAGTTTATCCAATGTGCGCTTATATTTTTTGAATTATTCAAATTTATCTTTATTTATTTTGTATTAGTATTTAAATGAATATTGCATATATCTCAAAACCAAATAATTATAATTATATACATATAATAAATAATAAACCACTTTGTCAATTTTCTTATTAATTAATATTGTTACTGTTTATAAATTCAAATGTTGTGTTTGGCGTAATATTGAAAAATTATTGTTTTCTTAAGAAAGCATATTCTTTATTTTTATTAACCTTGCCCAATATTTATTCATTGTATTATTAATTTCTGTCAAGGTCATAGCCAGTCGATTAATTTTTAAGCGCAAATGGTCAGTGCAAATACATAAATAAAATAATACTACAATTATATAAGGTGACAACTACTCTTCGTTAAATATGTAACGGTGCAATAAAGTATAGTTCATATTGCCATTACAATGTTTAATGTTGTAAATTATAATTTTCCCGATTGAAATACATTTTTTAGTAGCTTAATTCTTGTACAAATTAAGATTAGTAAAACAGTGTTAACGTATTTATATACAAAAAACTAAAGTTAATATTATAAAAACGTTTTTGAAAAATTAAAATCCGGGTTTTTATTTTTCTGAGATCTTAGGTCTTAGATAATTATAAAACTAAATAAAATATATTTTCACCTAGAAAATATGATAAAGGAATACTCAAGATTTTAGCTTCTTAAAATATACACATTCGTTTTGCTAGATTTTTCTTACGAAAACAAGGACTGTTGTTCAATAATTGCAATTTAATATTATTTACAAGAAACTATAAATTGAAAAATATTAACTTTACAAACAAAATAACCGGATTTTACTATTTTTATTTTTTACTTTATGTATAAAATTTTAATTAATTAGATAAACATTAAAAAAAAATAGAAATAATAAAAAATTACAAAAGTTTAAAAATTTGGATGTTAACGACCAACTAACAACATATTATAATAATAACATGTTGTAATTGACTACGTATATACATATATATCTTTATTGATATTCCACATTTTTGTGTTTATATTATATTGATTTTGACTTTTTAAACTCAAAACAGCTAAATAGAATAAAATAACAATTAATAACTCAGAATTATATTATTGAAATGAAACATTTAATTGTGAAATGGACAGTGATAGAAATTTAAGTGTTTACAACTCAGTTTTCAGTTTTTTAAAGTTTTGATTACTCCTAATAATTTAGTGCTACCAAAAATACTCAAGTATTTACCTAAAGTTAAGGAAGTAGCAAACTAAATATACAGGCTACTAAACCTATTCGAGATTGTATTTTATTAATGAATATTTTATTTCTTATCTGCCAGTTTTTTTCTATCAATTATGTTTATTGTAACTTGAAATCTTAATAAGTTTAATGTGGAATATGCTAACAACTTTATATACGAATACAGATTTAATAAACCAGTTGCTGAAGCATTATTACATATGTTTATATTATAAAATGTACAAACATGTTAGAATACTATTATGTATTTAAAAAATCAATAAATTTCTAATTCATTTTACACAATATATTAAAAATTGGAAAAAATTGCTTAAAATATAATTTTTAATGTATTGAATTTTAATCATGAGCATTATTTAAAAATATTAGTATATTATTATAACGTGATTAGTAATGTTAAAAAAGCAATACAGCTGAAACATTGTTGACTATTATATAATTTTTTTTACTAAAAATGTACAGATTGTAACAATTATAGTTAATATCATCTACGGATAAATTGACCGAGGTAAATTGGCCGATTGTGGATCTCTTTCCGCATAAGTTTATTTTGGAACACCCTTTCTCTACGCAATCCCCGCTTTTAGTTATTCCTGTAAAACTTTCATCCTGAGAGCAGACATCATGTTCCGCAGACATGTTCCCCAGATATTTGCTGGTTGAATTTATTGTTCCGATTAGCGGACTTTTTATTTTTTGCTGGAGACATCAGTCTGTGATAATTATGACACTGTAAAAACCTCTTCTACCTCTGAATCAGCGCTATTATCATAAACATAGGGAAGCTTCGAACATTCTCAACTCTCATCGACCGAGTTTTTTAAGTTCTGGAGAAAGTTCGACAGCTCCAATGATGGCGATCAACTCAGCCCCAATATCTTGAAAAGCCACTAGTTTCGAGGTTCCCAGTTTGTGAATCCTCCCTCAGTATGTCTTCTTTGATCTTCTTTACTCTTCGCTTATTCTAATAAGTTCACCCACTTTTTTTCGTCGATAAGTGAAACCGACTTTCTTTATTTGTCTGACAATATCCTCCCAACATTCCTCTTTTCTATCTATATAATCTTTATCGCAGATTCAAACTCAGAATCAACTATAAATTCAACTGCTAATTCAAAACTCAGATTAAACTATAAATTCAGCTGCTAATACAAACGAAAATTCAAATGTACCAATTCAACAACGGATTCGCGCGGATTCAACTGTTATTGAATCTGTGGTTGAATCGGCTGTTGAATTAGCAGCTGAATTTACAGTTGAATCTGAGTTTGAATCTGCAATACAATACATTATTTTTTGTTGTTTGGGAATTGTGTTGTCGAAAGGTTGAAATAGTACTACTTTATTTTCGTAGAATATTCTTTATAAAAAAATCATTTCATCCCTGCGACAATTTGGTAGCCGTTTACCTGCTGACATTCTCGTTTAAATTTCGGTTATTGTAATGATTAATGTTGATGAAACGCATATATATACATGGTGTTCCAGGTATAATCAGTTACTGTATAACATAATTTAAATGAGACGACGAATAAAACTTATCACTCGGAACTAACTAACTTGGAAAGGAGTGTTTTCAATGGATTTTCAATGTTTTATACTGAACCTATTATTATCTGATTTGGTTTCTAGTCGGTTACTAATGTGATTGATTTTATACAACTTAACGCTGTGAACTCCTCTATATATATATATACGAAGCGGTAATTCAGATATCGGTTTATATAGCACAGATTATCTGATAAACCACAGATTGTTAAGTCAATAGATATATATATGCAAATATATAAAGGGTGTTTAATTGTAGAATACTTTCCACAAGTTATTAATGAACGGTTGTTTTGATAGTAGTCTTATTAACCATTTTCTTTCATACATTATTCAACTATTAATTTGTTTGCGTTTTTATGCCTGTAGAAAGAAGCCTCCATGAAATAGTAACTGATACTGTGTGAGTTCTTAGGCTCAATCTTACGAAAGTTATTACGACTGTAACATTGGTTATTTTATACACTAAAAACAGTACTATATTTAGTGGCAAAACCGTGTAAATTCTGGGAGACACTCTAAAGAAATTTGATTGCGATTTAATTTCCGTTTCGTTGAAAGCTTAATTGATAGTAAAGGTGTAACGTCCAAGAGAATTCGAAGATGCCCACAATATGTGAATGGAAAGAGTTGTTATTCAATAAAAGTCCAGCTGATTACCGACATATAGCTGCTTTATCAACTATGGACGCCATTTAAGCATGCTGGCTTGGATCCGCTCACGATTCGTGGAAAAGTGGAATACTTCATCGTTTTCAACATGGCAAGCATATAACCTGCAAATATGAATGCCTATTTTCTCGGGGCCACTTTTATCCTGACTTAAGTTGGCTTCTGGTTCCTGTGACCAAAAATCCCGCATTGACAATGTAGCCAGATATACGATAGAACAGAGACAACATTGAAAGTTACGCTCAGCATTTGAAAGCACAATTGTTTTCAGAACAGTTTTCACGTATTCTTCAATGTGATCTTCAATGTGAACAAGTATTTCGAGATGCCTTTAAAGTGTTCATTTTATTGAATATTTTAAAGCTAATTATTTAACGAATAACTGAATGTACTTAATAACTATAATCTTTTATTATGTATTTGTGTAAATTGTGTACTTGATATACTAAATTAAAGTAATCAAGAAATATAACCGGCCGTAAAACGTACACTATAAAATCAGTATAAATTTTCGATTTATTTTGAAAGCTGTTTCAAAATAATAACCCTTGTATAATTATTAAACAGATGAAAAAGTCATCTTCTGGGTAAAATATCTTTAGAAAATGTTTAGAACATCAAAGATGATCATCAGAATATATTTATTTATTTACTGTTAATGGCTGGTGATGGTTGAAACGTGTTATAATTATATTTCATCCGTAAAATGACTATTTATTTCAAAAGAAAATATGAAAAGATAAGAACGTAACCCTTATAAATGTTTAAAATTATACCAATAAATTTGTAATATTAATTAGTAAACTTTAAAAATTTTATCCGAGTAATTATAAAAAGTAAATTTGTCATGCTTAAGAACTAAACAGAATATTTGATCATACCATTTAATTTTGTGTGATAGAAACTTATATAAAACTTATATAAAACTTATATAAAACTTTTATAAAACTTATATTGAAACTTATATAGAAACTTATATAAAACTGATATACAACTTATGTTAAAGTGTTGATCACATCAAATTATTTTATAACTATTTTTTATACTTAATTATCAATACTTAAGTTTAGATCACACTACCTATAGGTTTGATTATCTCCATTGTGAAAAACCAAAGTTAAATTAAAATTGAATATGTACCGAGTTAGAACTTTCTTCATTTTATATAAATGAATGAAGTTTAACATGTTTTATTGAATATTTGCATTGCAATATACAATGCATAAGCCACCTAAATTATGAAAAAAATCTAGCAAGTAATCTAAAATATTTAATATATTTAGTCGTGCAAGAAGTTAACATTTGGTGTCTTATTACCTATATGTCTCCTAGCAACAAAAGTATCGACTTTTTATTTCTGCTTAAACTTTGTAAATATTTGTGATCGGTTAAATATTCTCTATATATTATAATACAGTGTTTCAAAGATGTTTATCATGATAATAAAATTAATAAGTAAATAAACCATTCTCTTTCACATTAACACTATTAAAAAACAAAATATAAACTTATAATTTAAATAAAGATAATGCTGTCAAAACGTTGTGCATATATTTTGAGTTTTTAGTTGACAAATAATATATTGTTTAAATTAAACATGAACTTGAAAGACGACTCACAAAAAACACCGATGAAATTTATAAACAGTCACTAAAATACTTAAAAAGACGAGAAGATAATTTTTTTAATGGCATCGGTTGATTTTTGTATTTTAATGAGATTATTTCCCTTAATGAGAGAATTGTTCTTCTGTCTTGACTATTGTGAGTATTAGTTTTACGGTGAATCGTTTTTCTGAAAGGATCTTAAAACATTGCTGATTAAGTGTTTCTGTAGTGAAATAATCTAGCATGTTCTTTTAAGCGCTGAGAAAGGAAGCAGTATCGTTGTCCAATGTATGTATTGTTAAAATTGGTTGATTTATAATGGTTTTTCTGTCACAATTGATCTGTTTTATGCTGAGATATTATTATTATTTTTTTTTAATAATTTTGAGGGAATAATTATGTCTACTAATTTTTCACGTTGGGGATTGCGAAAATTTAACTTTTCTACTTGTTACGTAAGTGCTTTAAATTAAAGCAAAAGCTTAGTAGATAAACCTTTAATAGTAAACATTAAACATGACGTTTAATTACATGGAACAGTATCGTAGTCAAGTTTATCAAGCAAAATCACATTGGTACAATTGCAACGATGTATAAATGTTTAATGCTACAGAAAATAAGCTAACTTTGTCCAACGAAATAGTCGAATGCATACAATATATTATAAAAATAAAAATGGTAAATGTACATGTTTTTGTAATGCATCTTAAAATCATGCATCAAAAATATAATCCTAAATTCTGAGGTTAAAACCTGTCTCCAAGCTACTTATTATCGGCATTATAAAAATAACCATATATGTTAGTTTATAAAATTAGGTTGATAGCGGCTTAATAATTAATTAATATTAAGCTAAAAACCTTTTGATGAGTTCATTATAATTTGACTGATTGCATAATTAGTGATTTGGTGAGAGGTTTAACTATTATTAGTTGAGATGTCTTCGGGTATTTTCAACAGCGTAATTTTCTAAAACCAATCGCACTCAACAGGTGAAGTGCGTCGAGATCTTGGTAACTTATAAATTAAATCATTTATTAGAGCTTCTCTATGTTGAATTTTGCTGGAGATGATTATTTGTTATAATCATTGAAAATATTGTTGTCTATTACCGTTGTATTTTCAAATTTGTAATAAAGTGAAAATTTAATAAGATTATATTTGTTTTTTATTATTTAGTCAAAGATGTTGACACCATTACACAATATTGCACCAATAGAATATTATTTACAATTAGTATATGATGATAATTATGACATAATTTCGATAATGGTGATATATGATTTGATAATGATGATATATGATTTGATAATGATGATATATGATTTGATAACGATGATATATGATTTGATAATGATTATATATTATTTGAAAATGATGATATATGACATATTACGATTTGATAATGATGATATATGATTTGATAATGATGATATATGATTTGATAATGATGATATATGATTTGATATATGATTTGATAATGATGATATATGATTTGATAATGATGATATATGATTTGATAATGATGATATATAATTTAATAATGATAATATATGATTTGATAATGATGATATATGATTTGATAATGATGATATATGATTTGATAATGATTATATCTAATTTTATAATGATGATATATGACATATTATGATTTAATAATGATGATATATGACTTGATAATAATGATAAATAATTTGATAATGATGATATATGTTTTGATAATAATCATGTATGATTTGATTAATATAAAACTATGTCATCATTTATACAATTAAATAATTGGGCCCCTCTAGGTGTTTCAATGTAAGTTTTCATTATATCTGCGTCACAGTCAAATAAATTTATTGTTTGCATTGAAAAACTGCAATAGTTTCAAATATTTCAAATTATGCACCTGGTAATTTGAAGAAACGCGTTTATATTTGATTTAAGTAGTGAATTAATAACTATTTTTACAAATATTATGATATATTTTAATGGAAATGTTTGCATTTTATTTCTCGTATTATGATTGTATCAACTTCATTCAATGCTTCAGTACACTTATGCGACACTATTATCGTTTATACGTATATTAAAAATGTCGGCAACCATTATATAGTTCATAAACGATACTTTATGTTAGTAAACCTTTTCAAAAGTTAAATTTTTTGTTAATATTTGTTAATTTCTCTTTATATGTTTTGTTAATTTTTGTATAATACAGGTGTTATTTTCAAAATATTGTAATTTTCCCAAATTTATTGTATAGACATTGTTGTTGTCTAAAATATCTATCAAAGTCATTCAGTGTACTTTAATCTTATACTTACCACTACATTTCGTTATCATTTAGTGAATTGGTTTGTATGAAGCTCTCCTTTTAGACTGTTCAGTAATTGCCACTATAAATACAAGACGATTATTTTATTCTATCCCATTGCTTCAAGATTTCTACTATTGGGATAATTTAACGTTCATGGTTTGAAACTTTGATCTATTCGTGAAGATAATATATACATATAAGTTTACAATCTGTTGTAACAATGATTAAACAACAACGATTTCATATGTTATTATTCATAATTAAAATAAAATATTACAAATGTCTTTTTTTATATATTTAATTATGCTAATTTTTAATACAAATTTATACTGGTACGCTTACAACTAAAATACACACTGTTCTGTATGATACAAACAGACAATTATGTTTAATCTCTGAATCGGAAAGAAGTACATACTATAACAAATAATTATTTTTAAAAAACGAAAAAAAATTCACATTTTTAATTAATTTTGCTATTTGGTATAAAGAAGCCGCACCTGCGCATACAAATAATGAACTCTCTTGATTGCAATACCTCTTTAAAAACTGAATAATATTTTATTAACTAACTATATTCTATGAAACCTTATTTAGCAAATCGCTAAAGAACACCCTACACCCATATTCATTTTTGTATCAGTTATAAATTAATATTCGTAAATTTACTTATTGACGATAAACTTGTCTGCAAGTTAATCCCCTACTAGGCTTAGATATTGAAGAGTTAGAGTTTCCGCTTGAAGTTATAAACTAACTGAATTGTTTTTTTCAAAATAATGAAGTAATCTGAAATAAAATTAAGAGAACTCTTTCTAATGTACTCCTGTGGCTTGTAGAAAGTCGTAGAAATTATTTTTTCATACAATTATCCCTCATTTCCTAATAAAAAATGAAATTGTACACTTTAGACTACAAGACAGATTGTTTTGCAAAATTCCATGTAGAAGCATCTTTAGGTGCATTTTTAGGTAAAAGTGGGGAAACAGACTTTCTGACAGAATTCGGGTATATGCTGAATTCAATTAAACCGGTTCCCAAACCGAATTTTGAGTTTTTAACTTTCTAATCAACATAAACAAAATGGCTGCCAATCTGTCATTTTCGGGACAGACATTTACATATCTTATTCAATTAACATGTTTTAATATGCAAGTTATTATAGTATTTTATTAATAATTTAAATAAAGTGATGTTATGTGCTTTCACGACAATAATCATTTGGTCTTGTTTTAAAAAAAATAGTTACATACGTATTTGCGCCACTTTCAAAAAATACTTTTTTCCAAATAATTTTATAAGAATTGCAATTAAAAATACTTATTAGGAATAAAGTATGTAACTATTACCTACAATAAACAGTACTAGTGAGAACATTTAAATTATGCATGTACTCAGTGTGATGTCGATCTTTCGATTTGGGTTCGTAAAATAATAAAAATATTGCTATAATAGTGTAGTATTGGTAGAAAATAGGGAGTCGAACTAAACTAAATATTACTCAAATTGTTCCATTTCTTGCAGAAAACCGATTATAAAAATATTCTCATGTAAAAAATAGTACCTGATATTAAAATATTCTCCGAGGTCAAAGTATCAACGGATAGATGTTGTGTTCAACAGGTATAGTGACGAGACAATCGAAGGTACTACCAGATCACGCCGCGGCAAAGTGTATCGACCAAAAAATTGACTTATTGAGAAAACTGGAAGATTTTTCTGTCACCAGCTGACAATAAAGGCGATCTACCGAATTTCTTGTCCAAATAATTATAATTACAGGCACCAAAACACAAAGAAATTTTAATTGCTGGAGGTTTCATGGGGGAACTTGAAATGATGTCATCAAAATTACAACTTATTTAAATGCGTAGAGATCAATGCTGGTGTTGCATGCTGTGCATAGTCAATTTACGACAGTTATAGTGTCATCAAAAAACGTTTTATCTTAGACTCCTACTTTTGATTTCAAACTTCCCACGTTCCCATAGTGAAAATCTTTGGATGATGTCGGGTACATAAAAGAAACAAAGTTAATGATGCTATTACCAAGAAGGTTGCCCGCAACACTCCTACTATTACCATTTCACGCATTAATTGTGTGTGACACAACCTTCTATAAACCAAACGATCCTCATGGAAAGATTTCTAAGTTTCCAGTGTTCGTTTGCAGAATACGTAATGTGCACAGAACATATTCTGTTGATGCAGCACGACATATGCTGTTCTCCAAGACTGCCATACCAGGAGAAGCAATCCCACCGACAAGTGATGGTCTCTATTTCCATTTGATACGTGTGCAATATCAAACTCAGGTGTGTAGAAATACGCACTGTGCCATACCCGACCTTCCGGCACATGTGGAAATGGGATGGATACGTGGTGATTCAGGACTAGAGTACAATTGTAATGTCACTGTGTACAGTCTCGGAAATTTGCCTCGAGATGATCTCTTGTGCATGTCAGAAACAATGTAAAACTCGGCGTTGTAAATGCCGAAATCACAGTTGAAGCGAATATGAAGGTGTGCATGTCAACAACAGAGGGATGATGAGACACCTTGCATGAATTTTGTATAGTTTGATAAAATATTTATTATTATAATGAATTATTGTTAAATAACAAAATAATATTCAAACCATTGCTAGCTCATTATATATCTATATATGTAACTATATTAAACTACTCATTATACTATTACTATCTCTTTCAATATGCCTTATGAGAAAATGTAATTTATAGGTATACTAGTTGTATTTGAGGATAAATTAGTTAAAGTTAAATATTTAGTTAAATTAACATACATCAAATATATATATATGCTTATTCAAATGAATGATCCAAATATGTCAATTTGGCGACCATTTTGTTTATTTATGAGAAGATCTAAAACTCAAACCGGGTTATGGAACTCAGCATACTTTAACTATGTTAAGAAAAATATTGTTACTAACTTTTACCTCAAAATTACCATTTCTCAGAAATCCGTCCAGTCTACTTCTTTTATCTTATATTTTATATTATCAACTAATCTTTTTAAAGTATGCATACTAGTATGACTAACTTACGGAAGGCAAGTGCCTTTTGCTTACAAAGATTTTAAATAACAAGGTCACATTATGAGATCACTGCTTTCAAACTTTGTTTGAAAAGTTCAGCTTAATCAGAATATTGACTGTTAAGCCCTTCAAAGGATGAAGCAAAATTTGTTTATTTTACCCTCAACCTGTTAATGAAGGGATACATACATATTTCGTTAACTATAATAAGTGCAATGATAACGAAACGAAAAAGGTATTGGAAAATAATTTAATTATTTATTTATTAAGCCTACTTTTTAACGAGAATCCCGTAAATTTACGGAAGAGTCACCAACTTTTTCTTTAATATACTAAAATATTTAGTTTAAATGGTCTTCAAAAAAAGTATAAATAGATTGAAAATGACAATATAAAATACTTTAAACTGACTATTAAAGCGTCTATCCACTTGAATAATATAGAGGGAAAAAGAGACAAACATGAACCAAACCTAAAAAAAGCTAAATCAAATATTGATAAATAAAATGAGATCTTCATAATAAATGTTTTCTTCGTCAAACAGGGGGGACAGTATATTTCAATCAAATAAGATATTACATCACGATGTTCTGTTAGTTTTATACATTCGTTTATACCTCGAATGTGGCAGATATATTATTAACTTTATATTAAATTGGTCGATTTTCCAATATATAATATAATTTAGTATATTTATACATTAAACTATTTATATATAATGTTATAATACAGTACATACCTGGTTACTATTCCTAATCCTAGAAATTTTTATTATTTTATCACATTTTTAACGATTTTAATACCTCAAAGTAAACCGGTAAACAACAAATAAATTTTTAATAAAGTGTATAAAGTTTGAACATAATTAAATACAACTTGAGATAATTTACCATTGAAAAGTTTTTCACAATTGCACCATTGCCTAAAGCGTAAGCTACATTTTAGTTCCTTATAAAATAATATGCTTTATTTTATTCATTTCATTATAACCCCCTTGGGACATTTTGCCAGTATTAAAACAAGTTTTTCGAATATCAAAAATAGAACTGAACTATTCATAAACAACATAACATTAAAAAAAACTGTTCGCGCTGAAGACAGGCTTATTAAGTTATATTGCCAGATGGAATTATTATCTTTAACAGATAAAACTATATTGTATACACATACACACACCCAAACGCATAACTGTAAGCTTAGCTTGGATGAGAGAAATCCTGTAAAGTTTGGAGACTACTTTTTATTTCACCTTTCAACAAACTGTATATTGATTAGCGCGTCACCTGCATCATTACCAACACCCCATTACCGTTTGGGTGATATATTCTGGGAGACTAATTTCCACCTGAAATCAATAGGTTATACTAAAAGTATTAATTTTTCACGCGTAATTCCTTTTTAACAATCACATTATCATCTAATAATCAATAAATTTCATTAATTTTAATTAATAATGATTTACCTGGTGTTGGCCATATATTCTGTCGGAGACAGTTGAAATCATACTATAGGTTTTTTAAATGAGTACTGTAATATAAAGTTGTGCATTTTATTGAATAGCAGAATTATTTGTTAAATATATTTTTATTGCGACAATTTTATATTAAGCTTAAAACATATCTCACTCTAATATTTAAATTTTGTATAATTTTACGATTTTTTGGTCATTATTATTATAATTATTTAAGTTGATGTTAATATATCAAGTAAATAAAATACAAATTAATAAATAGTTAACTAAGTGACGTTATAACTATTCAAATCTTACTTAGATATATTCAAGAATTAATTTTGTTTTTATTCAAGTTCTTTAACTGAGAGTATTTTAGCTTCTTTTAAAAAATATATTGGCACAATTTTCAGTTACGTATAAAAACATAAAACCTTTATCTGTGAGATTAATATGGTTAAGCATAATTTATTGTAATAGTCATTGGTTAAATGGGCGCGCTTCATAAACTACTCACTGTTCCAGAATCAGGACACTTGATCCGTCTCTGAGTGTTTATAAAACACATTCTGACGTTAAATACATAATTTAATTTAGAGTTTTAATAATATTGAAAAATAAATCATTCAAAATAAAAACATAACATTTGAATTATATATAAATTGGTATAAATATAATAGTATAAATAGTAAAAAATAAACAGTAAAAATATATTGGAATAGATATAATAGTGGACCTTAAATTTAAAAGATTAATTAATGGTAAAATGCAATTTTATACAACATATTGCATAGCTTTGCTAAAAAATAAAATGCAAATTATTCTCAGTTAGGAAAGAAAATTATGCCGCATAAGATTTTTACGTAAAGAAATATAAATTATAAGCGAGGGCAGATGTTCTTCACAATTTGAATATTTGCAGTATCAATTAATAAGAAATCTTTTAATCAAGGAAGTGAATTCCGTGGGATGGATCAACTTGACTATCGTTTGAATGTCAGGGAAGAATTTGAGAATCGAAGTATATCTAATATATACTTTAAAAATAAAGGATAATTGAATAGTTTACATTTATTAAAATGCTTCAGTTTGGTTGCAAAAATTAAAATTTTACAAAATTTATTTTTTAAACCCTTGCTGCGAAAAAATAAAATCTTTTTTGAAAAACAATTAGCAAAATAGTTATATATTTTGTTTATATATATATTGGACTAAGATAATCTATTGGAGGTCTCAAATTATGATTTTATCCATTATGCTATCACATAAAGTTATTGCATTTTTTGTTTTCTTATTGAGATAATTTTCAGGATTCTGTACGAATAGAATAGTTATTTTCTAATTGAAATATCACTGAATTGCTTAGAAAATACTGCAATGAGAGGAAATATAATCTACATGACAATAAATAGAATATCTATTGGTCACCAGAGAAAATTTTAATTAATTGTAAATAGAAAAATTCTAATTTTACCCAACAAAATTATAAAAGTTATAAATTTAACCAATCGAATTGCGTATTTCAACTAAGCAGAGATTCTAAATTAGTTAAACATTGTTGAAAATAAAAGAAATACATGATATAAATATTGTATATTAAACCAAAAAATGATGATCACAATCAAAAAGTATTTGTAAAATGATTGAAAATATTAATTACTTGACTTAATTAATTTACTTGTATATATACATGCATACAATTATATATCAATAACACATATATTATAACTAAAATTTACACGTTTAAATTACACAATATAGTTTTATTTTACTTATGATCTACAAATTCTTGCCACCTAAATTAACTATTAACATAGACGTGTAGACATCTTGGTAGATTACTTATACAGAAATATTGGTTTTTGAAGGTGTACGAGACATTCATTTCTGTGAAAACTTAATCAATATTTTGAAGCCTATTGAATTTTATTTTACAGATGTATTGTTCGTAAGTTAACTAAATAAAGTACGTAATTAAAATGTTTCTGTAGTTCTCATAAAATTAATGCTGCAATGGGAATACTCGTCTATAAAAAGGAATATTTAACTTTTAAACTAGTCTTTAATATTAAAGAAATAAAGTATTTATATAATACAATATTAATTTTCAGTTTATTGTCACTCATATAGTAGACCCTTATGGCATTCTTATTTATTTTAAATTTTTTAAATATGAATTTGGATTAACTAAACAAAGATATGCATTTATAATTTGTTATTCTATAGAATTATAACAATATATAGATATATCTATATATTGTTACCTTCTCCCCTTTAGGTCTATAATAAAATTTAAAAATTTATATGTACATTTCTTGGCCTTAGATATTTTTAGGAAAGGTTAATATCAATAATTATATTTCAATTTTAATTGCATGTATTATATATAAATAGATCGTGTATTACAAAACAATAAATTTCCTTAAATAAGTAAAAATGACTAATATCCAACACCTTTTTTTATTGATATAATTTAAAATATAAGATTTTTAATAAAAATAAACGCTTCCATTACCTTTATTCTATTAAATATATTGTTATTCAATTAAGAGATCAATTAACCCGCCAGAGTTGCTAGTATTAAAAAATAATTGGGTTCCACATCTGCTGCAATCGCTAATCATCACATGTAGAATAATGTGCAACATTTATGATTAAACCGTATTCTCAAACCGAAATAATCAAAATTATGTATAGTACAGCACCATGTAGCCTATATAGTCAACTATTGAAATAAATACATTTTAAAAAGATATTTACTTTTCAATTAAATAATAAGAATAGGCGCCTAACATTATTAAACACTTTATTTGTAAAGTTATTTGTAAAGCTAAGAATTAAATATCCTTCCATACTTTTATGCTTTCAAACACTTTTATGCAGATGGACTTCATGTGTTTCGTATAGAAAGTCGGTCGAATTTGTTTTTCGATGATTGCATCAGGCTTGCTTAACAGCAGGAATTTTGATGTGTTTCCCTCTCTTATTCGTATACCCCCCTCTACCATGTTTTTCAGCTTTGTAACACAGCGGTGGTACATTCCAAAGGACATGTGGATGTGGATTTATTGAAAATTTCAGGAAGAAGTTGTGTGGGCAAGTTTCTAGTAAAAAATCGCAATATACCAGTCCATGAAACAATATTATACGCCGCATCCCTGTGATATCAATTCAGTGGCCCAAATGAAATCTCACTTTTATTCAAAATTTTAATGCCTTGTTCAATGCCTTGTAAAGCAAATTTAATGCATTATTCAATTCTGATTGGTCCAATAGATATGTTGTCTGGGAAACTCGACATAGCCCGACCATAAGAAAATAAGTGCAAATGTAATGCAATAGTCAATTCTTATTGGTTCAATAGATATATTACCTGGGAAACTCACCTTAACCGGACCATAAGAAAGTGAACACAAATTTAATGAATTATTCAATTCTGATTGGTAAGATAGATATGTTACCTGTGAAACTCGACATAGTCCGACCATAAGAAAGTGAACACAAATATAATGCATTAGTTAATTCTGATTGCTTCAATGGATTTTGATCGTAATTTGTTTCTTTGCTCTTTGAGATAAAAATAAATGTTCCCATTGCAGGAATATGAAATCTCTGTATTATAATTTTTCAATACTTCAAATATTATAAATCGATATGAACCCCTTTAACAAGGGTACAATTTAATATTTAAATATTTTATATATTCAGTATACTACTTAATAATTTCTATGTTTTCATAATTTTAGTCCACTTTCAAATTTAATTTTATTTCTACATCACTATATTATAAAATATATCGATTGAAAAATAACAATTATTGTTTGGTTGTGACTTAAATTCAGAGGAAAAAACCGGATGAATAAATGACTAGTTTTTAAGGTCGACATTAAAACAAGTAACAAAGATAAACAAACTATTTTAATTTAAAGAATGTAATAATTACTTAAAATTAGTTATAATTGATTTATTTGTATATTTCAGAATTAATTTAAATGTATACGTATTTTGACAATTTTTATTGACATTCTAAAATTCCTTACATTTGTTTTTATTCATTAATTTGATTATTTTAAAATCCATTTTGTTTATTTTTAATACTTCTACATTGATGACCTTGAAAAAATAGGTTAAATTTCCTTAGGATTTATCCTCCGGCTTTTCCTCCGGTTTTTCTTCCGGATTTAAGTTACAACCTTATTGTTTTAGATATGTTAGCCTATTGTTCTATTATTATATTGTTAAAATATTATTAGTTTTTGTCGCAAGTACCATAAAATAATTTTTAACTTGCGCGAATATAAATAAAAATGAACACAAACTAGTCTACTGTCAAAAGTTTTTAAAATATTTTTAGTTAATTATTTTTACTTTGCCCAAGTTTAGAAAGTAGGCCTAACACTTACTTCTCGAATCGAATAATATAGATTTCACAGAAAAAGAAAGTTATTTAAGAACTGTATTTGGATATTTTTTTAATATTTTTAAAGAGAGAACATTAAAAAAATAATAAATGGACAACTTGAAGGCGTATTCACATATTTTCCCAATATATAGCAACATAATATACCAATCGATTTAACTATAAACTACTTGATGGTGTATTAGCATATTTGCCTACCGATCGATATAACTATAAACTACTTGAAGATTAAACTGGTGTAGAGTGTAGACTTGAGCAGTCAGCTTATTTGGAGTTATGTGTGTCCCGAATAATATTTGTCCATAATTACACAACAAATTTAAATATTTAATTTCAGGATCGCAAGTTTTGAGTCGTCCACCTTTGTTCGTTCATAGGTTGTATGGGGCAGTAAAATTTTATAACATTGAGCTAACATAATACTGCCGTAGTATTATATATAGCATGCTTATTTGATAAATTTGCTGTAACATTTTCGCCATTTTTGTGAAATACTATAACATTTTCATTATTTTTTTGTTGTTTATTAGGTATACAAAACATTAGTATGTTCGATTTTGGATGGTCAAAACTGTCTAAAATGCCTTTAAAAGAGTAGTAAGTGTCTAGGAAAAACACAACCACTTAGCAACCGTTTCTATGGGGAAATATTCTTTTTCTTGTGTCCCGTACATACCTAATCTATGTTGAACATTTCAACCAAATTGATTAAAGTTAAGGTTGTTATTGCGTCTGAAGAATTAGAAACAATTTAAGAAGGAGAATTTACGGAAATGGGTAAATGTTTGACCTCGTATGCCTCCAGAACCTGAAACTTAGAATTAAGGTATATTCGCAGCGGTGCTACACGCTAAACTTAAAATTATTTCGAAATATCAAGAACCATATTTTTTTATGGGAATCGTCTGAAAACGTCTGTTTTTGGCATATCCAATAACACCTACTTGAAAGATGCTGTTCTTGAGCAAACACACCCTACTGCGGTAGGATAGACATTACTTATCAGTCGCATATTGTTCACAGTAAAACATGTATGAAAAAATACATCCTATGTGATGACGGTGTTAAACATTGTAAAGATGAATATATCATGTATAAACTTGTCATGAAATATTCAAGGAAATGGTGGTTTCGATGATTTTTTTAAGTATGGTTTACGGAACCTAATATTTTCTCGGTTGTAATGTCAGATTGTATCATGGTTATTTAACAATTTTGTTTTATGGAGTGTTATAATTAATACTTATATTACTACTGCCGATTATATTAATATAACATAATGAAACAAAATAATATTAAAAAAAATTAAATACAATTTTAAGTGCACTTATTTTGCTTTTACTATATACAAGTATATGTTTATATTTAAAATACGTAAACACGTAAAGAATATTGTAGACACGTTAGTGATGATTATTTAAATATTGTTATGCATAATAACGTTTGAATAATTATTTAAGGCAATTAACTTCTGTTCTAAATGTTCATGAATACAAATATGTATTTAACTAAACAGTTTACATTTAATTGGTAACATGTATTTCACATAGATAATACATGAAACATGTTCTCATAATTTCATTTTCTTATAAACGTTCATGTTTTCCATAATTTGACCTATTCGATTGTATCAACATTTTAATTTCTGTAAAGCGCTGCGACATTTTTTTAATCTGGGGCGCTATATTAAATTAATAAACATTATTATTATTATTATTATTATTATATAATTGCAAGATACATATAATTAGTGTTTTGTACATTTTTCTTTATATCGCGACATGTTTGTGTCATTATTGTGATTTATGCAAGATGTAGTGATATATTCATGTTGACGTCAACAATTTTATAAGAAATGATATTAACATCAAAATTTGTATAAAAAAATCATGTTAACATATATATTTTTTAGAATCTTCATGAAATTTTTATGTTAGCGTCATTATTGCTTTATATTATGTGATGACAATTTCATATGAGAATTGTGATTTCCTTTTTCACATTTACATGATATGATAAGAATATTTAATGTTAACTAATTATATTTCGGTATTAAAATTAGAACTTAACACGCAAGGTCAAAATAATTTGTTTACATAAATAAAATAATACAATTTATTATGTTTTTTTGTGTTGATATTACTACTACTACTAATAATTAAAATTAATACTGGTTACTCATATAATAATCATATTAGATTAATAGTTCTCTAAAGTTCATAGATAAATGTGTTTGATAGTAAGTAATTAAATTCTAGTAATAGTAATACTAAAACATTACTGATTTATTGGAAGAATTTATAAAGATAATAACAGAGTTTTATTCAATTACAATACATTACATCTATTAGCACGATCGCGTCAAATGGTTCAAATGTTGTTTAATTAATATCCAAATTGACTTTTATGTTCAATTGTCTCTTTTATTTTCCCACCAGCTCCAGAGGTGTTCCTCACAGGTCTCAACGAATGTCGAGGATACTCTTTCCCGGTCGATTGGTGGAGTTTGGGCGTTGTTGGTTACGAGCTTCTCACAAAGAAGGTGAGTTTTATCCGAAACTAATTTATCAATGTAATGAATCCGTTTGTTATCCTTATGTACTGTATTTTGATCTTGTATCCTATAGTGAATTGAAAGTGGTCTACGCTTTCGAAATGTATTTTTTATTATATTTACAAAGGATATAATTATTTATTACTCGTTTGATATATTTAATTTTTTATTTATTATTATTAATATTAATTTAATATTTATTATTAAATTTAACATAGGAATTATAATCAATTACAATTGTTTAAAAATCATTAATTATGGAGAGAATTCTGATTGAAAAAGTTCTCTTAAAAGGCGCATTTAATAAAATATTTTTTATTTCTCTTACGGAGATTATATGTTTATAATATATGTTTGTGTTTTTGTAATAGAACAACTTCGGTCTAAGTAATTATTAATTAAAAATAATAGTCAAAGACGAAGAAGCATTTCCACCTTCATTTTGAAGTCTTCTTCACTTTTTATATTAAATAATACATTACATAAGTAATTTAAGAAATATATCTAAAGGAATATAGTAAAGGCCAGGTTTATTACGAATAGATCAATTAAAATGTATACAAATAATGATTTAATAATAAACAGTTAAATTTAAAAACATAAAAAGTAATTTAAAATATGTATCAATCAAATATATACATAATATGCATGTTAGGTAAAATTTATAGCAATAATTAATATTCGTTGAAAAAATTTGTTCAAAAAAGACTTTGTTAGTTCCCCGCAGTTATGGAATAATTCCAGTTTCACAGAATGTATGAAGTCGATGTTAATGCAGCTTAGTTTTCCTTCGTTAATCTCTCTCACGTGGTCCAATTCAAGTTACTATATATTATTTTTTGATAGTTCTGACACAAAATTATATTTGTTTGTAGTATACTTCTTTTATTAAAATCGGCTAGATATATTTCGGTAAAAATTACTCATTTTTATATCCTGTAAAATCATTAAAAGTTAGTAGATAAACGTATTATAAAACAAAATGATTGCAGCAATTAGACGCACATGTATAATGCAGCGATTGTTTTTATTAATTAATTAATTATGTTGAAATATGGTTGACAAATGGCTGAAATAACCGTTGGTTGTGTTAACCGTAAATTTATATCACGTTCTGCCACACATTTTCCTGAGTTAATTGTTTTAATATTTTCGAAGAAAAACTGTTTATTATAGAGCCACGCGGAAATGAACATGACGTATATATCACTCCCCAAGATGCCAACGTAATAAAGTAGTCTATGTGAAGGGAATGTCTTCAAAAAGAATAAACAGTTAAAATTAATATTGATTTAAAATGTAAATTGTTGGTTTTGGCTATACAAGGAACAACAATAACAACAAAAATAGCCCTGTTTTGCAGTTTTTATTGAGATTTTATATATTGAATATTCGCGTTTTTAATAAATGGATGACTTCTTTTGAGAAAATTTCGTTGAAAAATATGACATTGTGATTTATCCACTGCCAATTATGTTTTTAGTCACTAATGAGTGTTTAATTGATAAGAACAAGTGATTGTGACAATTGTCTTTAAATATTTTAGTTAAGCTCTATATTCTTCCTTTCTTATTTATTAATGAAGAGATAATAAATTATCCAATTAGGAAGTATTATTTTTTTATAATGTAAATTATATGTCTGACATCTGTCAAGTTATTATCGTTGAACGTATGTATAATATATCTTTTACATTTCTAAACTAAATGATCAAAATACCAGACTTGACATTTTTCAATGAGTTGCACAATTTTTAATTTAAATATAATAGGGTCAAGATTCCTATTCGGGGCAATTCCGTATCTGGGAAAAGGCATATGAAACGGGAATAAAGCGGGGGAAAGGGTTGGAAACCAAGGGGAGAAGGGAAAAATAGAAGACAGGATTGAAGGAGAGGGGAGGAGTTCTTAAAATTGAAGTAAAAATGGAGGAGGGGTGTCAAATTTTATTTTTTTTCCCCATACAAAACTGCTGCGCAGGTTTGGTTATACGGTCTACAGAGTATTGAAGTAGGAGGATTACTCGAGAACATTTTTGAAGTTAATCTACACATATTTAGTGTAAATCTACATATTTAGTGTTAATCTTCACATCTTTAGTGTTAATCTACAGATATTTGGTGTAAATCTACACATTTTGGTGTTAATGTACACATATTTGGTGTAAATCTACACATTTTGGTGTTAATCTACACATATTTGGTGTTAATCTACACATATTTGGTGTTAATCTACACATATTTCGTGTTTTTCGTGTTAAAAATACATGAAAAGTATAAGAGTTTAAAATAATTATCGACCTTTATTGATTTCGCAATACTTTTTATTAACTATTACATCTTAGTAGTAGAATTCAGTACATTTAAGGATATTTTTCGTCGTTGAATGTTACTAATTTTATCAAATTTATTATAGATTTCAAAATTCTTGGTAATAATAATCCCCTATATTTAACGTTTGCATAACAATTCGAACTCAACAGGTCCCTTTCCAAGTTATGTATATATGACCTGGTATGACCTGATATGAGTCTGGTACCCTGTATACTGAGCTGTTCTTTTTCATTTTTGAAAAATGCATTTTAGTGCCTAAATTTGAAAACTTACAATTTGTTGTCCTTATTTCCTTATTCTATGTAAGTTATATTGACAAGTTTATAGTCTTAGATATTTTACTTTTTAAAATATTTGTATTCACTTTCTGTATTTTTACCTATTTTCATTTATATAATTTTTTTTATTAAAAGCGACGAACTATGTTCCAAAATTAATTAGTTTAATTATTCGAAAGTTATTTAATTGTTGCGCTTATTTTACATGTTGTACTTAACAAATTTTAACAATATAAATAACTATGTCAATGTTAATATATATGAAATAATGTATTGTTCTGCAAAGTAAACATAATAATAAAAATAACACTATATTAATAGTTATTATTAATATTGATTTCTTCCCTCCCGACTCATTCTATTGGTTGAGATTTTACCACATATGGCGACACTTAACTGCAAAAAAATTAAATATTAAAAAAAAATTATTAACATTATGTATCATGTAAATAATCTATTTTTTTAATGATCAAATTCGGTTCTCTCATTTTGTTGACGATTTGTTTGGGGTTTAAATAAAGTACTACTTGCAATCCTTTTATCAGTAGGGGGACTAGGGTACCTGATGAGAGCTCTGCTGTTTGTACAGACTCTTCGCTAAGTGTTTACTTATTATTGTCTGAAGATGCCTGTTTAATATAGACGAAAATGTTTACAATATTTATTGCTTTAAGGGGGATTATATATATGCTGTTCAAATACTGTAATCATATAGTATTGTCAATGTTAAAACTGAATTATTTTATAAGATTGCTCGGGTTTCCTTGTGTATACATAATTTATTATATTGTATTTGGTTTCAAGTTGACTTGGTACAGTACTATATATGCAATACGATTAAAGTATAAATATCTGATCAACTCTCTCTAGCAGGATAGATGTCCCGTCCTAGATCTATAAGAATGTAGTACTCAGTAAATAAAAGGCCAACATTTCATTACTACCTACTAACGGGTGAAGCAATGAAACAAAGACTGTAGCGCACTGCTTTTGTTATTTTAGTTTTATACCTCTTGTAAATTATTAGTTATACATGCATTTGATTTTATCGGACATTCCGGGTTTTTGGAACTGAAAGGTTTTATTGATGTAATTCGTTCAAAACTGGTAAAATATATACATTTACTGGGGGTAATGTACTGGTGCTGATTCTGTAGTGTAAATGGTATTACATATTTCCAAAATTCACATTTTTTATACTAACTACATCGTCGATATTTGACTAATGTGATTACAAACAGATTTTTTAATTTTCTAATGTTAAACAAAAAATTTAACTCTAAAAATAACAACTTTTTAATGTTTTTAATTTTCTACTAATAATGAAGTTAGATGCCTTTTTACATTCTAGTTCATAAAACCTTTCATTTTTTCGGCGCTACTTATTTTACGCTGCCAAAAATTAATTTTTCCTCCATTCTCCAACTATTTTGTCTCCAAGGAATCATTAATTAAATGTGTATGATGTATACGTTGAATCATTTATATTACAATTTCTTGTAACTAAAACTGGATACGATACTATATCTACATCACACATACACGCAATTATTACCCAGTTTTACTTTGTAAGTCTTATGGCTGTTTAAATAACATATATATACTGTATGTGTGTACCCATATTTCATTTTTATTTATTGGCATTTTAATATAGTATCAATAATTGCAAATACATCATGCAACATGTTGATTTTGCTATTCTTGAATAAGTTGTACATCTTATCAATTACATACAAAAACATTGGAATAATAATATGTAAAGTCTATGATTGTATATTTATTTTTAAAATCAGAACAGAGGGTAAATCAATTGAATATTTGAATCTTTTACATAATTAATAAGTAATTGTTTGAACAATTTTATGATGTAATTAATAGTTATTATAAGCAAATATAATACCTTACGTTAATTACAGAAGTTGAAATACATAGTTTTTATATATAATCATTGAACTGAACGGAAATGAAATCAACTGAACTGAAATGGAATAGAATGGAATGGAATTTGGCTCGAAAATAAAGGATAACGACCCCTAAATTCAGAACTACTTACTGTATAGGTTATGAATAAGCAATATACATATAAAAGTACAAAGGTAGGAAAGTATTTAAGGACAAAAGATAAAAGGGTAAAGTAGAGAAAATATAAAAAGATAGTACGTAAAAAATTAAAGTGAGGCATTATTTGTTAAATAATTTTTTTCAGACAAGAAATGAATATCTCTTGTACATAATGATATGTGTATATATCCTATGTATATGCCAAGCTGGGTATGTACATGTTAAAGACATTTATCCATTTAGTTGTACCTGAAGATATTGTATGTTGTTTATGTTATTACAAACCGGTATAATATCCGGTTTTACATGAACTGAATAATTTTGAAGTAGATATATAATTTAGGTTAGAATATTTATAAAATAAATATAGTTTTATTGAAACACTATTTTTTAATTATATGGCATAATATCATAATAATATAACTAATATTAATTAGATATGTTATGTTCTTGTTTTATTCATAATATACGATTGTATAATATTCATCAATTTTTTTAGTTAACTACAAGATGTTATTATTTTAGTATAAATACATTATTACATTTATGATATATATATGTATATTGTTAAGCAGTATATATATATATATATATATATATATTTAATATGATGGATTTGTATTGCTCTTCATTAGATTAGTCCATAATGTTGTCTATACCAACGACTTTAATTAATAATCTAATTAATGTATTAACATAATTTTTTATATGTTATGTTCTACGTATCTCATGATAACTAATATTAGCATGAAATAAATATATAATTGTTAAATATGTATTTAATGTATAAAATTGATTCTCTAGTTTTTTATAAACTTTTGTGAAATTCTTTTCAATTATGTTTTATATGTAATATTTATATTCTAATAGATTTTTATATGCTTGTTATGCTAAATTAAATCAATTAAAGTATGTACCCTTTTCCCTAGTTCATGTATTTGTGTCCTCTGTTTAAAATGTTTTTTACTACTGATTGATTTAAAAAAAAGCTATTTTCTCTTTGACATTATTTTATGAATATAATCACCTAATTTATAGACATTTTACTGTTTTGAAAAATTGTTTAATTGTGTTCAATATCGTAACAATAAAAACTTTAATATATTTCAACTAATAAAACAATTGTTTTCGCTATAATTCACTGCCAATGAACGATAATTATAAATATTATCAAATGAATATATATATATATAATGTTATATTAATAATCTGCAACACAAAGGTCATTGTTTGTATATTAAAATGTTTAACTTTTTATAACCATGCAGCTGTTCAGATATTATGCTATTTGATCATTTGTTTTCAACAGGATATTAATACAACTGACAGTATATTTTCTCTTCGATCATAATTTAACCACAAAATATACAAGTTTATGTTACAATGCATCTTAGTATAACAGTGATTACAGGCATGATATTATTTTTCATATTTTCGTTTGACCTCATTAATTCAGGCGTATGTTAATAACATTTCGCACTAAGAAGAATATATTCTATCGAGTAAATTGAAATACTTCATTTCCATAAATTTAACTATACATTTTATTTAGAAAAACCACCGATTAAAAGTCCTATTGTTTTGATTAAATATATATGCATGCTAAATTTTAAAATAAGTTTGTTTTTTCAGTCCAATCCAACCATCCAGTTTTCAAAAATTTCGAAAATTATCGAAATTTCGTATCCTTTCTTCACCACTTTGTTATCCATACATTTATGTATATATATATAAATAGTGTGTACACATTTAATGTCATTTCCTAATCAATATTGCCGCAAACATTTTCAATCTCATTGAAAATATTAATAAAAATTTCAATTTAATTTCTTCGGGATGTATAATAGTAATAATAAGATATATTTTCTATTTTCTATTGGTTGTTCTTCGTTTGATATTGGCTCCCACATAATTACTAAAAATCTGTTGGGCTTTCTTAAATTATACTTAGAAGAAACCCTGATTCTATCTCAGCTCTTTATTCCATTTATTTTTGTTTTTTTAACTAAAAGTATGACACCAAAATATTCCATACATTTTTATCATATACAAATATAGTGCAATTATTCCAGTTCCGTTCTATCCAGTCCAACAATACGTTCCATCCAATCCAACCATATGTTCCATCCAGTCCCACCTTATCTTCCATCCAGTCCAACCTTATGCTCCATCCAGCAGAACCATATGTTCCATTCAGTCCAGCCTTATGTTCCATCCAGCAGAACCATATGTTCCATCCAGTCCAACCTTATGTTCCATCCAGTCTCATCATATGTTCCATCCAGTCCCATCATTTGTTCCATCCAGTCCCATCATTTGTTCCATCCAGTCCAACCTTATGTTCCATCCAGCAGAACCATATGTTCCATCCAGTCCAACCTTATGTTCCATCCAGTCCAACCATGTGTTCCATCCAGTCCCATCATTTGTTCCATCCAGCAGAACCATATGTTCCATCCAGTCTAACCATATGTTCCATTCAGTCCCATCATTTGTTCCATCCAGTTCCATCATATGTTCCATCCAGTCATCCAGTCCAACCATATGTTCCATCCAGTCCAACCATCCAGTTTTCAAAAATTGAACCCACGTTTTTATTTATTTATAGAAATTTCGTAACCTTTCTTCAGCACTTTATACAACATTGTACCTTTGAAAGCTTTATTTGTTTACTGTTGTAAGTAAACAAGTAACTTCCAAGTTACTTTAAAAGTATAGGGAAATGTTTTTGTATTGTATGTTTGTACTTTATTAAAATGTAATTATATACATATATATATACCATATATATATTCTGTATTTGAATTATACCTTTTTGGTACCTTTTTTGGAATGATATTTTTCATATATTTTCCTTCCATTTTATATAAGATATATTTTTCTTCTAAAATAATTGTGAGAAAATTTGTATCATTGATTCCATATCATATATGTCAATATGTGTTATTACTTTCGAGGAATTTGCATAAATATCCTGAAACTAGTGCATTCCACTCTTACACTTCCCAGCATACGAAGGCTTCATTTAAATAGGCAACAGAGTGGGGTATATTATCTTCTCTTCTGCAGTAGTGTTATACTAATTATTTCCAGATTGTAGATCTATTAAGGCATCATTAGCGGCAATATTTTACTCTCTCTAAGATTCACATTTATTGGTTACAGTATGTTTATGATTAATTATAAATTCAACAATGTTATTTATTAATGTGACTATTTAAAGCGTTGGTATTTCAGATGTAAACAAATTTTTTAAATGTTTAATTTGCGAATTATAGTGGCAGAATTTCATAGTATGTAAAGTAGTTGAACAGTCGCTATGGTTCCAAAGTCTAGCACAATTATATAAATGGTTTACATTATGAAAAATAAAAAAAAGTAGTTAATAATAAAGTATTACACTACGCTGTTATATACAGAAACAATTTACATTGTGAATGGTCTATTTGTTTTGATGAAAGTGGTCAATTTGTTTGTTTTAAAATTGTTTTGTTATTGATTTTGGTAGTAATAAATTATTTGCTATATGCTATTTAAATGTTAATTTTTTCTTCAAATTTTTTTATTGTTTTTTTTAATACTTTATTAAATTAATTTAATCTCAGCTTATGGAATGTTTCCATTTATTTTTTATTTAAATTTATTTATTTGTAGAATTACTATAACAGTTTTACAAAAAATATAGTAATATTTAAAATTAATAATGCTTCAAATTAAGAATAATTTAATAAAGGGACACTATTGTGTGATTTATGGGTTTGTATTAATGAAGATAAAGGTGCGATACAATAACACAAATATTATGAAGAAGAATGGCGTTATCCAGCGTTTCAATGAAAGCATATATATTAACTCTTCCTAAACGTAATTGTTCCTCAAAATTTATATTTGGTTAACTATGGTGTGGCATTGCAAAAAATGATAATTCATTATATATTTTTAGAAAATAACTTTAAATTACTATTAAACATGTTATAAACTGAAGTTTGATTTTTTTTACAAAACAAGGTATCTCTATTGCGATATATGTCTATATATGTCTATTTTGCACGACATAATGATTCGTTATATGACTTTTATATTCAATTAAATTAATAGATAATAAATAAATAAAAATGAAACAGTGTATCGCCAATTCACGTCGACAAAAAAATTAATTAAATCAAAATATTTAGACAAACTATTAAACATTCCTTAAAATATGCACATTAAATTTTTTCTATCTTTTATTTTTTCAACGGTTTTAGCTTTCATTAAATATACAATTACAATGCTTTTAGAAATGATAAAATAAATTTACCGTTTTTATTATCTAGTCAAAGTAATGACGATTTTGTTATGTGAAAGATTGCTTCATGACGTTTAAAATATTGGGCATTGTTTTAAAAAAACACTTTTATTAAATTGATTCGTTTTGACATCATTTTAAACAATACATTTTTATAAATTTTGCCTAAATTATCAAAGCGAATGCCTCCCCCTTGTAAAAAAATCTTTAAAAAATAGTAAATATTTTATAAATGTTTACATAACATCTTTAAAATCTTTAAAATAGTAATTTTTTTATATGTGTTCTCTTTCTGAATGCTATTTTTTGATATGATGTTTAATTTGGTAACGTACTACTTTGATAAAACATAAATTAAAATTAAAAGAGTTCTACTTAGTAAGTGCAAAGTGGCTCCCTCACGCGTGGCTGGGCGTCTAGTCATACACATGTAATTTTGGAATTTATTATTTTTCTTAAAGATTCATAGGAATATTCACATACACGGAAATTAATAAATAATATATTGTAAAAGTATGATACGAAATTCACAAACATGTTCATACAATAAATTTGATTTGCAATTTATTTAAATAATAGCTGTATGTATCCCACTAACATCTGTTTTATCATTATTGTATTCTTCTATAATGCTGATTTATATACATAATTATAATGATAGAATAATTGTTACCATCTTTTGTTACCATGTCTTTTTATTTCTTTTTATTTATTATAGATTGCTAATTGGTAATAGTGGTTGACAAAACGTTTTGAAATACTTTATTCTAAAAGCATGAAACTTGATCTATTAAAAACTAATATTATTCTTAGTATTCCACGTTCCGTATCAGAAAATTGGTGTACACTATTAACCATAATAGAATGTATAAAATACCTATTAGTCGGTGTAAAAGTAGATCAACTTTTTTTTCTATCCATCGTATATATAAAGTTAATCGCATTTATTATATTATATTTTACTCTACTGATTGACTGATTGGTAGATTGATTGATTTGTTACACAAATATTCATTGTGTCGTGAGCCGATGCTTTATTTTTGTATATATATAAACCCGAAAGGATATATAGTTATGTATAAGGTACGAACATTTGTTCCTTTACTAATTATAATAAAAAGTACGTAGTTAGGCACTTAGAACTAAAGGCCTATGCCCACCAAGCGCGACGCGCCAAAACGCGACAGAATGCCGCGCGGTGAAAATAGTCCTCCCTAAGTGCGACGCGTCGCGACGAAATGTCATGTTCTATTATCTCACTCTGTAGAGGTATACCTCTATCTATGTATATGAACAGACCACGCACTATATCTGTTTAACTACTTTAGCCGGGTGTCACGATTGAGGATAAGGGGGATAAGTATGCAGGTAGCTATTGTTTGTTCATGACCAATACATACAATCTGTGTTACTGTGGTTCCCTCTTTCACTCTTCCCAGTATGTGAATGATGTATTAGAAGTCATTACAGTGTTTTTATTGAAATATTCATTTCTTCGCGCGGCGTAGCAAAAAAAGTTGAATAATTTCAACCTCAGTTTTGTCGCGTCTCGTCACGCTCGGTAGAAAGAGGCTAATTGAAATCTATGTAATCAACATAGGCCTTAAAACAGTTTTGGGTTACGAATCTGACGACCCCCAGTTAACTGACTTTACATCAATTTAAATGATATGCATTGAGATTTTTCATTTCTTTTTCCTTTTCATACTGTTTAAATATTATACAATATATAACATACAGTTGAATTTGTTTTTTTTAATTAAGTTTTTGTAATATTATTTAAGATATCAATTATAAAAGTTATTAAACATGCATGTTAATCTTTTTTATATCAACATGTTTATGTTTTAAAAGTTTATTTCAAGAAAATGCATTATAATAATATGATTATCTACTTATCGCATATTTTTTCATATTGCAAGTATCATGACTATTAAAATCTACTAAAGATTATATAGTAATTATACTAGTCTGTAGTAAAACCATTTTTTGTCCAGATAATTATTTATAGCTGTACAATATTCATATATTAATTATTTTGTATTTCTGGTATCCCCACATTTAAGATTCAATATATATGGAACACTTAACTGATCCAGACTATAAGTAGATGTATATACTATATATCTATAATATTTATAACTATTTTATAAACAACTCAAATGCTCTGTTATTTTTTGGAAGATTAATAAATATGAATAAATGTTCAGCCTTACGTTCTAATCATATTATATATGTTAATTACATTAATTTATTTAAATACATATTTTATTGGTTTACAATGTGTATACTGATTGTACGTAAGCCGAAAATACGTGGTGTTCCACAATAAGTACATTTTTGTGTTTTATACCTTTTATGCTTGTTTAATACTTTTGTTAAATATTCATTTTTATTGTTTTTACTTATTACTAAATTAAATATTAATTACGAGCTTTAACGTATTCATATTTCAATTGTAATCGTTAAATTATCGTTAAATATATAGTGAAATATATTCTTAGAAATATGATATCTTGTATAATTCTTGCCTCTTAAATGTGTGATGTGAACGTGTTGTTGTTGCATTGTATTTTGTGATTATTTCAACTATTTAATAAAATTAATTAAGCTGTTTTTATTTTTTAAATATTTATTTTTTGAATTTAAAAAATATATATCTCATTAATTTAACACGTAAATAATGTAGAAAATGGATATTTTCACGACAAAAATTCGTCACAAAATATGAGTCTTTTGTAGCTTTCATTTGATACATTTAATCATCAACCAGACAATTTAAATATTTTTATTAATCTTATTAAATACATTTAGCATAGTAATAATCATGCAATCACAATTGATTCAATAAGAATGTAAATATATATATTTTTAAATTTAGCTCTTCATCGACGCCGAATTTTTTGTTTTAATTAAAAATCCAAGCTATTTAAGTAAATAGTACAGTTTCATGTTTATCGATCGGTAAACTATCCTATAAGCATTATATTATCGTCATGTAACTCATCTTCAAATTGCCTTCAAGGTGTTCGTTCACCTAATCCTATTTAGCCCCCCCCCCCCGCGCCGAATACAGCGACCCTACAACATCCACCACAGCGGCAGCCTGGCCGAGTGCTTAGCGGCCATCCAGTCGAGTCCCAGCCCCAGCTTCCCGGCCCCCACCGCCCCTGCCGGTGCCCCCCTAGTGACCCTCCTCCTCGCGCTGCTCACCCGGAATCCCCAGGTATTGTTGACAGGTGGAGTGGATCAACTCAACTCAACTCGTGGTTAGGAAACTTTGTGAAAACCACGAGAAAACCAACGACACTTTAAAGTTAACGAAGAATTGTGCAATAAAATCGTTGCATTTTTTATTGATTTTCTGTACGTATTGCAACATTTTAGGGTTGGCAGAGTGTGTCATATTAAAAAAATTTGTATGTGTATTTTTATATTTAAAAATATAAAATTCGTTAAAGTTAAATGTTTTCAATACATTTGAAGAGCATATAAAAGCTCCTCCTTTTTTATTGTTAAGATAATAACTGCTAATTAACTAATTCACGATAATACTTACGATTAAACTTGCTACAATCAATTGAAAATATGAAGAAACAGAATATTTCTAACAAATATTTGAAAAAATCATAATTCCAAAGCCGTTGCACAGTATATACGTTTTTGTTTAAACAAGCTTAAAGTAACTACGATAACTTTTAAGTCGCTGAATTATTTACCATTCTCGTTATTTATTGATGGTGAATTGTTACTTTTTAATAATAATTTATAAGTTTGATTCCAGTTATATATCAGGGATATAGTGTGGTCGAAACATACGTATTGATACTTAAGTATAATAAATAGTTAAAAAACAGTATGATGTTATCAACACTTAAACTAGGTACGTTTCGATAACTCAATTGATTGGTGTAATCAAACATTTATTTTGATATTTAAGTACGACAAATTTCCCTTAAATTTAAGGTATCTCTAGAGACTACTTAAGTAGTATTTTATTATCATAACATAACTATTCGGCATGGATTTTTGGAAATCATTATAATAATTATATAATTTTATTGTGCACTATTGTATCTAAAATATCACAACTTTCATATAGATGAAAGTAAAATTCTTTCTTTCCTTTTCTAATTGTTAGAAAATATACAACAAGTGAAGTCATTTTCTGGGTAACATATACTTTATTATGACACACTTTGACCAAAACCGGCCATAATTAGTAAATAGTTAGTACTGTCTGTTGTTGACCGCTGATGGTCTAAACATGTCCAAATAATATTTTACCCAGAACATCACATTTTCCTTTGTTTAATAGTAATTAGACAAGGGTTATTATCTTGATGATTGAACATCTTTAAAAATAAATCTAAAATTTATACTCATTTCATATTGCATGTTTTAAAAAGTATTGAATTGCACAGTAAGTGAAAGCGGTAGCTATAATTTATATATATTTTTAGATTTGAATTCAGATACAATAAATTTATGCGAGGGAGGTGATAAAAAACGCCACTCCTACTGGGATATTAAAATATATTCTATGTTTTTATAATTAAAATCTAATAATATCTACACTAAAAAAGAAACCTGTCAATGCACTTCTGCTGCTTTAATTGCATCTTACTGTTTTACTCACGTATGAAACATTTTATCTATTAAAAGAATATTGCTTACTGAATAATATTAAATAAAACATTTAAAATAATAGGTTTTTTGCGGCAAAAAAACGTGTTTAACATATACAAATATACCGCCCCCCCCCCCCCCTCATAATTTCAATTTAATACGCATAACTCGCGTGGTCATAATGATGCAGACTGTGGACAATTTTTACATTCAAAACGTTCTGCAATTTCAAAAAATATCACATTCTCAAATGTAGGTAGTACTGAACTTAAACAGCAGAATTCACTATATTTAAATTTATATTTATTCACTATATATTATTCATTATATTATAGCTTTATCACTCCCGCTATTTAAAATTACGCAGTTTAAGTTTTTTCTATTGTTTAAATTTGAAAACACTATTTTTTGGTATCAGACATTCAAAACGTTTAGATAAATATATTGGTATACTGAAAAAAATACTCTGAAATACCTTAAAAAGAATATCCAATTCTTTTTAAAATCAGAAAAATCGCATGATACGATAGTCACTTATTTTAAATTGTTAACATCTATAATAATTGAATATAGTAAAAAAATTCTAAATTCTTATTTTTATGATAATTTTAAATTAACAATTGTTATCAATTTAATTATACACAATACATAAAATTGTCAAAATTAAAATATATTTTGAGCATATTTATATAAAGTAAAATTATATTAGCTCTATTATACAATTTATAATTTGTAATTGTAACAAAATGATCATATTTTACAGTTAGTTATACAAATAATTAAAATATATATAGTGCCAATTTAATCATTCATTTACTAAGGTGAGCTTTTTTGTTTGCAAATGTATAATATCTTCAACGTGGTACATAACAATAGAATCTAGGTAGAACACAGCATCGTGTTTCATAGATTACAAGTAGTACGTGACCATCGACCATTACAAAAGATTACAGAAGCTCTTAATGAAAACAAAACTGAAACTAATGAAAAAGTACATATACGGTGTTAATGGTGAAAGAAATTTATTCTATACTTTTTTTTAGACAGACAGGCATGATTTCTACCTATTTTGATGAATTTTAATATAAAATAGGACAATGTGAAGGAGATGCTGCATACAAGTAATATTGGCACACACAAGATTTATTAGACTAACAATCGTGTAACACATATGATTTCCATATATAAAAATCTGGTCCCGACATTTATTCTACGGTGGTTGTGTTTGAGACAAAGTTTGGTTATTTACATGGGAAGTGCACTTTTCTTACAATCCCAAACTGTTGACTATTTCCAAGCTTGCAGATCTGGAGAAAATGCTGAGCGAAAAGCTTCTCTCGTGGACTGAGACTGATGCGGCCATGGAAGTGGTGAGGTACGTGATGAGGAAATGAAGTTGAGGCTAAATTGCAAATGTGACATTCTTTGGTTGAAGGCATTGCTGGACGTGCGATATCTCCACGTGCATGGAGGAGAAATGATTTGAATCGGGCCGATGTCAATTGATGATTCGTGAGTTTATGTTATCTAGGCCACCTGGGTCATCATGAGGATAGTGGTTACACGACGAGTCTAATGATGCGTGTATTACAATATAGGTATGAGGAGAAGGTGGTTGGCAATAATCCAAACAGCACTGGAGTCATCTCGCCTGATATACAATTCTTGGATAGCCGGCATCATCCACATCCGCGGTTATGAGTAGACCACATTGAGATCTCTTAAGACTACAATCCTCAACGCGACAAAGAAGATGTGATTGCGAAGAAGTTGACATTGAAACGCCAGAACGCGAAGAAAAAAGATAAGAGGGATGAAAAGTAAACCTTAGTTTGTCTCCTAATGAACCATGTCAATGTTGCGGCTATAATTTATTATAATTGTTTATTTATGGAAAGACATTTGATTAATACATAACAAAATAAAAGCGTTTAAATATTGATATTACTTGTTCAAATTGTTATTTAGGTCGTCAGCTTCATCATGTTGTTCAATTGTATAATGCAATTAATCCTAACAGGGAGTAAGCAGAGTTCAGTTAGTCATAAAAATGGGAAGATTAATTTCTTTCTTAACATTACTTCCTTGTATATTTTTTAATTTGTTTCATTTTCAATTTCACTTTCACTGTGACCTATTATAATAATTGTCAATGATCACATACAACTGATACATATATATATAGTGAAGAGATTAAATAATAATAATTAAAAGTTACATAACGTACATATTACGTATGTTGACATTAAATTTAACTACCAAAACTTCAACTTAAATTCAACTTAAATTATTACGAACAGATGCGAGCAAAGAAAGAAAGGAATATAGTAATTAAGTTTAAGACTACATATCAAATTACATTCAAAGATTAAATGATTAATTAAATTTTTTAGACTATTTTTAGTACGGTATTATATATTAGTGTATAAAGTACATATTATATATGTAATGCGATCTTGGGTTTTAACTTTATTATTATTTTTCATATAATCTTCTTTTTAATTTTTTCATGTCAGTTTATAACTAATTTATTTCCATTAACTATATAACATCATGTAAACCCTATCCTTCCTTCTATTGTTTTGCTTTATTGTATGCATTATTAATTTCTCAATTTTCTTTATTCTCATGATGTATATATCTATCATTTAATCAATCAACATATATTGTGCTCCGCCTACTGTTGTGCATTACTGCCTGAAGATGTTGAAGGTTGGAACGAAAGCGCTCCCCTTACTAAATTTTATGGTTAAATGGATTTTGTTTAGATTTGTACTTGCTCACCTTTATTAATTAATTTCAGGTGTTTTAGCAAATTATCGTTGTGTGAAATTAAAATTTTTATGGTGATTTTAAATGACAAAAACTACTACCAGAATTATACAATGACAAGGCAATACAATACAATGATAAATAAATCATATTATATTTCATGAATTTTGTATGTCCCATCACACTCAGGCCTTAGGGATGGTATACCCTTTTAAAATTAAAAATAATCTATTTGTATAACTTTTACATATCTTAACTAACAAAAAAAAGGTCTAAAATTTGTCGTATAATTGAAAGAATATTAAGCCATAAAGTGCTTATGAACGTTTTTATACGGAAGCATCAGGTGCTTTTGGAAACATATTTAGCGAGATAGCAAGGTCAAATGGAACCCACCATAGTTTAATATATTTATATATTTAATACAGTATGGAATCGTTTTCAATAATGATTCTTAATATATAATCTGTTCTCTAATCATGAGCCTTGATTAGTGACATTTTAGTTGAAAATATGTGTTATTTATAAAGCCTTAGATAGGGAAATAATGATATATTCAGAATCTATTTTGATACTTTATAACGTTGTAATAGATATAAGTAATCGCCACAAAATGATTTAGCAGAAAATGAAAAAAGACGTTTTAAGTGATTAATGAAGGTTTTACCCTAAACATATATATGGTTTAATACGGACAATTTTTTACATGTTAAACAATACAATTTTTATATCATTTTAAGTAACGCAAATTACGTGATGAAGTTCTCCAGTATGCTCTATTAAAATGTATGCAGACACAAATGCTTTAAAATTTGGGCAAGGTATACTGAATATTTCAAAACAATAGCTTCAGTTAATTTTGAATAATATACGATCGACCTCACGTGGGTCATCACTATTTAATTATGTAGCGTTAAAATGTACAACATTTAAAATAAAATTCCTCTGCCCCGCTAAACCCCAGGACCGACTAACGACTCAGTCAGCCCTCGTGGGGCACCCGGCGATGGCCGGGATGGACTGGGAGGGCCTCCGGGAGAAGCGGGTGCCGCCTGGCTTCGTGCCGCCCAACGACCACCTCAACTGCGACCCCACCTTCGAGCTGGAGGAGATGATCATCGAGTCGCGGCCGCTGCACAAGAAGAAGAAGCGGCTGGCCAAGAACAGGCTGAAGCTGCAACAGCACTTGGCCGAGCGCACGCCCGGCGCTGAAACGGTCAGTGTATAACATAAATATATTATAAGTTGTTCAGTCGGGTTGTCCGGTATGTAAAAATGTGTCATAATTATTTAACAGTGCACGAAGGGAAGGGTGTCAAAAAGGGTTCAACATGTTAAATAGTGTAATTTTACAAAATCCTCAGTTATCATTATCGTAAATATTAGAGATACATATTTGCTTGCTCGGTTTGGTGCAGAGTACTTAATTTTGTAGGATTGCGTATTATAATTTACATTTTGTAACGCTAATCACCAATAATAAATAATAACCAATTTCTCAAGATCGAGTTCTCTCTAAATTTTAAATAAACATTAGAAAATTTAAACTCTTGCAATTATACACTGTAAAATCTATTACAATTCTAAAATTCAATTTTTTTAAATACTAAGTCAAGTTAAAAATCCAGTGGGGAGGCGGAGGGAAGGGGGTTTAAAAATTAAAACTATTTTTAATCGACTGAAATTCAAAATGTATTTCACAGTATAATGTTCAATTTGATACATTAACTACATTTTTTAGAAAAAAATATGCATTGATAATATCTTAGTTATATTTATTGCATTATTTAAATCAAACCATACTTTGCATTTTTTACTTTAAAATAATTAATTGAAAAAGTATTTTCAATTAAGATACAGGAAAATGTTCAATAGGATAGTTATTATATTAAAATTGGATAACTATATTCACGTCATTTTATTTAAATCGTAGAACTTTTGTTTTAAAACTCTAAAATCATTATAGTATAATTGAGGGGATTTTACAAGAACATAATTTTATAAATTTCATAATGGATTTCTTTCTTCCGTCAGACCTTCAATGAATATATTGATTCTCAGACTAGGCAGCCTCTACATAATATGGCATCAAGAAGACATATAGACCGAAATAATTTCATATATAGGCAACAATTCAATTTGTTAAATGTTCTAACAGCCCTTAAATGTAGTGGCATTAGGCAAATTATCTTCCTCCTCGTCTGGCCTAATCTAACGTCTGACACTTCAGCCCAACTCTTCTGTTTCTTAGAGGTGTCAGTTATTGCGATTATTGATTAATACTGTTATAGTATCAGATTTAACTTGTATATAATACACACAAACGCGTGCATACACAATCAGTCTTATAGGCAATTATAAAATTGAATTTTAATATCAGTCTATAATTGTGAGTTTTTGTAATTTGCGTTGCAGGAAGAAAAAACTGGAATCCAGAAGGCGCTTGATGCTCTAGAATCCAATTTTATCGATTACAATAGGCAAAAGTGAGTTATATTATATATATTATATATATCTCATTTAATGCTTCCAGCTGTTTGCGTCGATTATTAAGCATCAATATTTCTTCAGATAGGAAGCAAGCTGTGTGCGGAGCTTTGAAAATATTAATTCATTTACTTCCTAATCGTCATCATTTCCCCCCTTTTTCTAATTTGACTTTGATTTTCTATATTTGTATATATCTCTTTTTATCAGTTGATATCCATTTTCTGTACATATCTTCAATTAATATCCGCTTAGTTCAGTAAACCATTTAGAGTTTCATTCTATTTCAAACATAGGCCTACTTGTTATTTTCTCCAAGTTCTTCGTTCCTCAACCATGCGGGGAATATGCCTATGATATGTTCTTTGATTATTAATTTAATTCTCAGTAGTTTTTTGTCGTTAAAATTAATTATAAATTAAAAAATAATATTTGACAATTGATTAACTGAATGATGTTGGGTCACTGTGATCCGTCAGTTGACCTACCTTGTTCGATCTTTCGTTTTTAAAACTTCTCAAATCTGGTAGCTAGGGGGGAAAAGCAGATTCCATCTTCCCTCCTACTAAGTCGTTCAGGAAGATGATTGGTTTTTGATTAAAATTGTGCCGCTCTTTCACATGGACATAAACAACGTTTATGTACAACTTAGAAATTGAGCGGTAAATATGACGAATATTTACCAAAGAAATTATGTGTACTTGGCATGTTACGTATATTGACAAAAATAAGATTTTTTAAATTTTTTTACAAAAAGAAAGATTAATTTATAGCAAACTTGTATTTTAGGAAAAATCCAAAAATATCAAACTACCATCTTATATATTGTTTAAAACTTAATATTTAAAATACATTCAGGTATACATATAAATCTCATGTACATATACATTACATCTCACACCCCATCAATTTATTATAATGTAACCAAATTATCACCGGTTGTTTTATAACTGCTGTCTGCTTTCTTGCACATACACTGATACAAACCGCAATGAAATCTATAACTGTACATTTAGACATGCTCTGTTTGTCTATATAGCGCGTACACTATGCTGGGCATTGCACTGCAATAGTATATTACTGTATATTATATGTTGCTAGTATACAACTATATTCTATTCTCCTTTTGCAAGATGCTTCATTTATTGTCTATACCATGACTATATGGGCGTATACGCCGAAATATATATATTTTTTAATGAAGTTTGCAGTGTGAGCTACGATATATTTTTTTCTTTTACCTGTTAAAACAACGCTGCATATTATAAATAAAAAAAAGTCCAATATCGTTATTTTCTAATATTCTAAGTACCCAGATTGTACTTGTTTCTTCTTAGTATTACTCAGTCACGTTTGAATTAAACCGATAATTTGTGTTAACTGGTTATTTTGTATCAATGGATTTTGATATTAAATAGTTTTATGCAAATCGGCTCTTATGTGGAGTGCCTATAGCGGTCTTTGTAAAGTATTACTGATTTCAAGCATATTTCATTGGTGTCCAAATAAGGATGAAACAACGCTGTCCAGATCTCCCCTGCCTCTGAATATGCTTCAGTAGTATATATTTAAAAGGTTTAATTTGTTGTGACCTTATTTACTAATGCTGCATATGTCACTTCATCAGGGTATAGATTTCTATTTTATTTTCTGTTCTAATTTTTGTTAACGATGTTCATTGTGCAGACTCAAGTTAATATCTGATTTGTATTACACTGTTCCCTCTGCTGTCGTATTATATTATTGAGAGAATTAATTTAGAAAATACATTAATGAACATTATATATATTTATTGCACGATTTGTCACAAAAAAGTATTTAAAAAGTAAGGGAAACAAAATTATAACCAATATTAATGTAATTATTATAACTTTATTTTTGCGAAACTGTTATTAACTATTTTAGACTTATCTTATGTAGTCTTCAGTTTAGTCACTCACCACAATTTAGTGAAGTTAGATAATTATAGGGAATGAAAATTTTTATATATCCATATGTATACTGTCGCCATGGCTACTTATTGATAAACATTTTGATGCTTTATCTCTTTGCAATGTATTGTTGTTTAACGCTTTCAAAAACATTTTAATTTCGTCTCTCATCTCAAATAGTGTATTATGATTATAATGTGTCTTATGATTATGTTTATGATTATATGATTATGATTATAATGTACATATCATTATTATTATTTTCATATTGTGTTCATTTTTTTACTGTAATTTTGCTAAACAATAATAGTTTTTTAGGCTATTTATAAAATTGAGTTTTATGAGCAAGTTTTGATACCTAAAAATCTACTTTCTCGGTTGAATTTGATGATCGTAAAATTAAATGGGGTGTTTTAAATGTTTATTAATTGTTAAATTGTTCATTATTTGTTCTATATACTTAACATATAGAAAATTAGAATATTCCTTTCAATTTATCAATATATCATCATAAAAACATATTTAAAATGAAATCGAGAAATAACTGACAATTGAACAAAGAAAAAGCTCTACAAACATACAACTAATGGATGAGGGACTATCAAACCAGTACCTATTATTTAAAAAACATCCTTTAAGAACGATTACATGTTTGGGAAAATAGTATTGTATCGAATTTGAGCATAGGCTATATCGATTCGAGCCGAGTCCAATAACGAAAATAGATTATCTTATTCTCTGTTACTCTGGCCAAGGCAATCGGACATAAATATACGTATTAGTTTCTATGCTAATCATTGTGTATAATAAAGTAAATTAACACGTGTTTACTGCTGGTAAATGTTTTTTTCAATATTTATTTTTGTGAAAAGTTTTTTGTCTGAAACATTTAAACAAACACTATATAGTCCACAATAATTAATAATAATAATAATAGATATTCATAATTAAATAAATTTAATAAAAGTATCAGTCTTCGCAGCTTACACGTAAGATTGAGATACCTCATCTCATGAATTATAATTATATCTATAATTAAAACAAATAAATACACAGTAGTTATTTTTTGGTAAATTTGAATTATTTTGAACAAAGCATTTAAATGAAATAGTTGAAATCATCTGGTTTCCTACCCCACTAAATATAGTAAGTTAACACGAGTATGTCAAAAGTGTAACATACATTCTACTTGCTATACTCGACAGACTACGCATTTTGACAAACGGTCTTTCTTAGTTTGAGTTATGTTTTGAGAGAAACAGAGCGCTAAGGTATTCTCATTATTTTTATAAACAAAAACTTACCCGTGTTTAAATTACCTCAAAGATTGATTGTCATATATAGCTATATAATCTACAAGTTTATCTTTGCTTCCCAACTCAAAAACATCACACACAGAAGAAAAGCAGTTCACCGTTTCCTTTCGACGACAAAAATGTGGTCTAATCGATATTCCACCCCGAGGTTTTACGAATTGAATGTATTATAACATATACTAATAGCACCCAAAAGAAAAGAAAAGAAAATCAAAAAGATTTTTAAAACTGCGCCAAATAGATGTGGTGTTCAAAACAAACTGCTTTTAGCTGAAAAGTGTTGCTTGCATAACTGAACACTGCAGATTCTCATCTCTTTCATTATACCTAATTTGTCGACAAAACTCTGAGCGCCTGTCAGTTTCGATGCTTTTACAATTTTTGCTTTCGTTTTAGTAATAATTCCCGGTAGAACGAACCGGGAACTTATTATTTAATGCCTAATGAATATATTATGGAACAAAAAAATTGACTCAATTATAAAGTTATTTTTTTACACTAAAAATAGTCTATATATACGACGTATTTGTCAGATATTTTGGAATACAATGGTAACTTATTTCTGAGTGAAGAGAGGTAGGTGGCTTGCAATATAAAGCAAGAGGCCGATTAAATTAATATAATTGGGTTTCCAATTACAAATTGTTTTATATAATAAGGTTAGGTGTGTGTATTGTTACAATTTTGTATCAATGTTTTTGGGTACAATTGTATGTTATTTTTAGGAATGGAGATATTGGTTTAATTAGTGATAAAAAATGTTGAGGAACTTTGTAAGAAAGGTTTTTAAAATTCGTTTTGAATAATTTAGTTTTTCTATGCCATGGTTAACTATAATGTTGTTATAATTTTGTCACTATATATAGTAAAAGAAATATTTAATCGCCGTTTTAGAATTTAACATATGTATCATACACGATTTGCAAATCTTTTATGTAACGGTGGTGTTATGGAATGCATCTCTTTGTAAGAATAATAAAAAATTTATTTTATAAACATTATTTTATTTTGTAAATACATGATTTATTTTTGGTTAATAATTTGTCGTTCGTAGAATGACAAACGACATGTTGCCCGCTCCAATGGAAAAATTTGATTTTCGTAGTCTTACTTAAATTCTGAAATACATAGTTCCATTTTTAATTATACGTAAAAAAATTGTAATTAGAAAAAATACAAACAAACAATTTTTTTAAAATCGAAATAACGGTATTTTTGTCAATTTCTGTGATAAATTTAATATTGTAAAAATTCTCATTTAAATTATTTTTCAGAGATGATTAAATTCAAAACTGGCGGAAAACGATTGTTTAAAATTGACTTTAAAAATAGTGATAATTTGAAAAAGGTTTCTGACATCGACGTTGGTACCACATGAGAGCTCTCACAAACGTCATCTCGCTTATCTAGTCCCCTCTTCAACTATACGTAACCAATTTGTTTGGAGTGTAGATTTTTTATCATTGGAACAATTATGAAGCTACAATCCTCTTTTATAATTCTGTGAGAAACAGTCATGGTTTTTCTCCATCTATGATGTAAGCTTATTCTAAGAAATGCGAGGAAGTGTGGATTCAATTCAATTATTATTTATTATTCCATCACGTAGAACTCGAACTTTCTGTTAAACATGATTTCCTATTTAAACAAATTTGATATGGAAATCGTTGAAGACACTGAACACGCAGGCGGAGTGGAGAATGTGGCCATAATAGTAAAACAGATAGCATCTATAATCAAATCAGCAAGAAAACGGTATCGAGATATAATGGAATCAAAAGCAGAAACTTTGATGCACGAAGTTCCACCATCTTCTGATTTTGAAAACAAATGACTCAGGCTTATCAAAGAAATTTTTAACTTTGAAGTAGGATAAACATTCTATATTGCTGAAGTCAAATCCTTCACGACAGCACGCACTCTCCAAAGCTAGTCCACTATTGTTTGATTAGTTGAAGAAAAGAAGAGATTGACTATATTGGACAATCAATTACGCGTTTGTTTTAAGCGTGATCATTATGTAAAATAATTTGATCGTTTGAAATAATTATTTAACAAAACACACTGTTGTAAATTACAACAATTTATCTGAAAATACATTATTTTTCAAAATACTAGAGATTTTTTTAATTTTACAGGTATTTTTTGTTGAAAATATGCGTGCACTATGTCACATGTATATATAATTGTCATAATCAATTAATTATGAATTACATCAAAAACTGTATAAGCTAAATAAATGAGTACTATAAAGCGACTTTAAACAATGTTTTTTAAATCTAAAATTAATCTATTTTTTCACTGTTGCATACTATTTAAACATATTAATGGTTTTATTAATATTTTTTTTAATAAAAGCTCGAAAATATTGTAAACGATAGAAACATAGTAAAAATTAAATAAATATAAACAAGAGAATCCTATATAAAATTGTCAATTCTTCAGGTTTCACTTATAGCTGAAGATGTTGAGGTATGCACTATCTGAAATGAATGAGGTGATGCCTATAAAACGTGTTTACGGACAATCATTTCAATGGGCAAAATAAAAAATTACAGGTGTATATATTTTTTGGGATATTTGATGGTTGTAATGCCTATTTTCCGCAAAATACTATGGAAGACCAAATACATTTTAAGCAAATTAAAAGCATTTAATAAATATAAAATTAAAATAATGAAAATCTAAATTATCACAATTGCTCCCTATTTTTATTTAAAAAATATTCCAAGCTTCCTATAATGTACTCTGACCATCTATTCCGTATTATAGCTTATGTGTTTTACATGTTCTATTATATTCAGAATGAAAAGATGCATCCTATCAAAATATTATGAACGAAACCAATTTAGTCTTGTAATAAAAAGGAGGCACATTTTTGAAAATTAAAATTTATTATTTATTATATAGGCCTAGTCTTGAGTTTTCGGGCAAAACCTTATATGTTTTCTGCCGCTTTTATATAGATATTCAATATAGGTCTTCAATCTTCTCCTGATTATGATGGAAGTCAAATTTCTAATCAATTATATATTTGATTTTGAAAAAATTATTAAAAAATTCTTTACTGTTTACTTGAGTGTGTATACTATTTTTATCTTGTATTTCATCAACATGTATCAAAAGGAACTTTTCGATTTTATTCGTTGAGTGGTGTGTAAGTTATGAACAAAATAACAAATATTTAATAATTTGAAAATAATTTTTTTCTTCTCCACAAAATGAACCATTTTAAAATTGAAACTATCTCTTGTTGCTAAGATTTCAGTGATACTGACTTTTTTTTTAGTTTGTACTATTAGTCGAAACGTCTATTTAATTTAATTTAATTATCATTGTTATTATAATTTTAATAATATATCATTTAATTTATCGTATTATTTCTTCATTTATTGTTATATTGTGACTTTTGTGTTAAGCAATTTTCTTTAGATTGTTGAATTAATTACGTTTTATTTTTTGCGTTGATTTATGGATTAAGTTATGTATCTATGTATTATATTATATTACTTATGAGTAGTAATTCAATTTTTTAAATTATAATTCTTATTTAATCTATTTTATATAATTAACAAAACTGCATTCTGCGATATCGCGAGATATGCCTCAAAATATGTTATATATTGTCTTGACTATTACTTGAATGTTTTTATCTTCAGGAAAAAGGAGCCCCAATCAAGTGAAGCCAATGCAGATGAGTCTGCCACTTCCTCAAAATCACAACTGGAAAAAACGGAACCCGGGGAGACTCAGCATATTCCAACAAAGAAACCAGAATAATCAGCCTATTTCTGTTGCATTTTTACAATTATTTTTTAATTGTATAGTATATACGCTGGGAGTTATTGATTCTGAGAAACCTCCCACTGTCCAGACAGAATATTGTCTACCGGTTCCTTTATTTTCAATGATGATGTGTGTAAATATTTCCACGATAGGCTGTTTGCCGCAGTACACATACATATATGTAATACTTGTTTGCGTAAGTATCTAAGAGGAAAGTAATATGAAGTGTTTTAGGGTTTGGTTTTTTATACACATGGTAAGCTATGAAATTTATCCTTTTGCAGCAATACTAATGCAATATAGTAACACTTTATAATAATGATCGTTATAATAATAAACATCTCTGGTGTTTTCCAGTTGCACTACTTTAGCCAACAGCTTTAGTTTTTTGAAAATTAATTAAATATTTTAGTAACTAATGCCATAAAATTAATAGCATTGAATAAATATACCTTTATCAGTCACATTCATAAGTGTAATCTTTTTTTGAATAACAGCTTTTTTATTTTCTTATATTTTTAATGATTTCCTAAATAATACTTTCTTTATTTACTGCAGTAGGGTTTAAGAGTAGTTAGGCTTATGACATGAGGGACATAGATGTATCGTTTTAGTACAATGATACCATTACGTGTGTTTAAAAGCATGTAACTAACTTTAATGAAAATTGGCAATGTTCTTGTCAGGATACACAAAGAAACCTTCCATTTAACTAATATTAAAGTTCGAATATTACACAAGTCTTATACGGTATAAAACTCATTAATTCTAATCAATACAAAATATATTGGTCGAGTAATTAATGTGTTCCCATTAGGAAATAATAAGTAATTAGACTTACACATAATATCAAAATAGTTATGCTGTTATTAAATCGTTTAAAATGAATGTTAACCTGCGTTTTTGATGTTATCATCGTCTATCTGGCATTTTTGGCTGAAAGTTAGGAAATCGAAACTTGTGACGTCACAAAAGAAGCGTATAATATAACATACGTTATCATACATAATGAGGTGGAAAACAAAGCTGCCTTCCGTTTGAATAAACATGCTTCTTGAAATTTAAGCTAGTCAGTCATTTTACTTAAGCTCATATTCTAAATTATTTAGTATGGTTACATTAAGCTAAACATTAAAAAAAGTTCAAAACTATATTATCTGTTAAAAATGTATTAACTATTAAAAATTACATTGTATGCAGAACATACATTATACTACAGTATAATCTTCTTATTACAAGTTTGCTTATAACAACCAAATTTGTGTGTTTACTTCAAACAAGTTAGAACTAGATCTGGTAAATAACCATATAAATAAGGTAGATTTTTAAACATTAAATTAGTTAACTTAGAATATTTTGTGCTAGAAGTGTTAAGGAACATTGGATGTTAACTTATATGGGACAACTTCAATATAAATATGGTGATGAAAATATATATATTTTTTTCGTGAGCGTATTTAACATTTCTTCAACGATAATGTAAAAGTCACATCATTTATTTTCTATTTTTACTCTTTATGAAGAACACTTAGATCGAAGCATCCTACTTAATTTGGCTACACATGTAGCTTTTATTTAGTGTTTTGTTGAATTTGTTAAGCGTATGATGAATTATTTATTTGTTTATGCACATTGACTTATTAAACAAAAAGGTGTTCATAGAAAAATGAAAGGCTTATATACAATTATAATAATTTATAATATAGTCTTTGTGGTTTCAAAATGCATAATTGCCACATTTTTCACGAATCGTATAAGTTCTACTATTTTAAACTTTGTTTAAAGAAACTCACAATTAAAATATTAAATGTAATCATATATTTATTGTTCGATTAATTAATTTTAATTATTAATTTGAATAGAATTAAATTTGTGTTGTTTAAGGCATATTTACCAATAAATTATAATTTTTGGAAACAGTTCCGAAATTCTCAATTTCTATTATATTAAATAGTATAGAGCATTAAATTAGGAATGTATTAAAATCATGAAAGCATATTACAATGCAGTGAGTTAAAAGACATTGTCGCTAATTTAAAAAATAATTAAGTTATACAGAATCGTGAAACGGACACTTGCTTTGATAATAGTATTTTTTTGACATATAAGGATCTCGGAATAATATGATACGTTTCTTGCAACATTTGAATTAAGTAGTAATGGATTTGAGATTATTTTTAATTCCGCTTTTAGAGACATACTATACAATCTTATTATCGGTTGATTAGAAGCGACAATCAATTAAAAGTCAAGCGGTAGTGTGGAGAGGTTCCAATTTGTTGGTCGTATTTCTCTGGGTGACTATGCAATATTAATATTTGTCGGAATTTATAGTCTCTGTTTTTAGTCTAGAAATAGCGACAAAGAATTTGGACTCGCCCTGTATCCTACTACTGAAAGCTATTTAGTATTTGGAGAATAATAATATTTTGATAAAAGTATAATGATTACCACAACCTAAATTGTTTTCTGAACTTTTACTAAAAAGCTATTTTAAGACATGTATAGTAAAAAAAAAAAAGTTTCGTCATATAATATAACTATAATTTTTCAATATCTGTTCATCTGCATTTGTTTAAAAAATATTTTATTTATAACAGTTTAATTAAACAATTAAATGTTTTATGAAAAGTAACAATCTCGTCGAATACGATACCTAATTTTTATAGTACACCCTAAATCTTGACTTATTGTTTTCAGAGTTGTCATTGTGGATATTTGTGTGATTTTCTTGATTTATTTATATAATGGACACATATAATATTATGTACAGATCTGTGTTAACAATATTTTGTGATATACACATGTATTTTTCTAGTATAATATGTATGTATATATGCTTTACCGTATAGCCTATAATAATATTATAGTATTATATACATAATGTGTATTAGATGTTTTTCGCATGTTAATATGTTACTTGAATGAATTAATAAAATGCATGTTATTTGTTCATATATAATTCATTTACTTGATCAATAAAATATAATTTATTTTCATAACACAACAGTTTTGAAATTATTACCTGTTTCAACTTTTCACCTAAAATATTCACAAAAAAATTAAAAATATAATCAATCGACAAAATTAGAATAATCAAACAATAAAGTTTTAGAGCATACAGTACTTTATTAATAAGACAGATTTATAAATAATGTAGAATGTATTCTGTCACGAATTAAAGTTAAGTAAGATTTAATTGTAATAATTGCGATGATTTATAAAAATGTAAAAGTATTATACTTAAATTGACTCCATATATTAATTTGTGCATTTGATTTATTAAACGTTTTCATATTGACAATTTCCGCCTTTTGTTTGGATCACGTTATTGGTCGTTATTTTGAGTTGTGAATCAAAATAAATACAAGTTTTACATTTCAGTACGATTATGTTTACAAGCTTTAACATTTTTAATCCTAAACCTAAATAAATAATATTTTGTTATCGAATGTTGCTTTTCTAAAGATTACAAATTGAACAATAAAATTAGTGTGCGTTACATTTAGTAAGGGACTACTTCGATAGACCCACTTTTCTCATAAAAAAACTAGCAATTTAGTTGAGCTTTTGTATACTTTGTGGCCTATATTCATCAGGAAATAATTTATATTTACAATTGTAGTATTTTAAAAAGCAAAATACGCCTGCGACATTTATTTTAGAACCATTAAACATTTCCTTTCGTGGTAATTAAAACCTATACAGTTAGAAGTTTTTTTAATTAATTTGTAAATATTGTCGACTGAAATGTTTAGAATTAATCTTATAGCTCAATCAACTACAGGAATTATTCAATAAATCAAAATTGCGGTATTTGTCTGCAGTACTTTGAGAGTAACACTGCATGCTTGTGAGTTGATAGTAACATATGACACGAAAATGCAATGTCAAGATTTTGAAGAAAGTCATTCACACGAGGAAGCCGACACACTCATTTCACAGCAAGTACTTTTATCTGAAGCTAAAAACTCTGGTCAATAAATATGTGTTTAGTCTTCATATACTGAGGTCCTTATTATTCTCTACGATTTGGTTTCCCGTCATCGTCTTCAGCCGTAAACTCGACTGAAGTTCCGCACAGGAAAAGTACGAAAAACAGGATAATTGATGTGGTTAAGCGAATTCAGAATATTGCCTTTCATAAATGTCAAAGACTCACTGGTTTTCACAATTTCTTTGGCGCGGACTGGAGTGGAAAATTTGATAGTATTTCAAAAAAGACCTGGTCAAATGCATACGTGAAATTGGTTGAAAATGATTCTGCTGTTGATCGTTTCCATATTCTCGAAAGAAATTTATATTTCAGTACTTACTGATTGACGAAGATTTGTCAACAAAAGTAAAAGGTTTCGAAAAATGAGTATGCAAAGTTTATTGTTGAATGGGTCATGTTTTGTTCGAAAAATTTGAAAGGTGAGATGGCCAACTCTCCACATTTGTCTATTTTACGAACAATTATAGTTGCAGTATTATAAGAATGATATAAATTGATACCGTTGTATATTTTATCAATGCATTAAAGTAATGAAACATATGGTGAGCTTGATTTAAAATTTAAGAACAATATCTAAAACCGTTAAAATTTTACAGTCATTTTAATTTTTAAAAATAAGAAAAAACAGCTATATTTTGGTATTTTATTATATATCCAACTTACTACATTACA
>JAUZND010021217.1:0-25458 GCA_034780555.1 Coelogynopora nodosa | reverse complement strand
TTTTTGTCCGATTGTATTGAATTTTATAAATGTTATGGATTAAAGTGTTGTTGTTACGAAACCATTATATCAAAAATTTTATCGTCTTTAGTATTGACATAACAGTTCGGTACAGAAATTACACATTTTAAAATCACTTTTGAAGACTTAGCCTGCTGCAGAAAGTTGATATGCAGAATATTCAGCGGTGGCAGGCAAAATACCGCATGTTTATTTTTACAATGTTTGATTATTCCAAATAAAAGAAAAATGTGCAGTATTCAAAATAGTTTTCCATCAAAAAATAAAATGCATGCAATCTGCTCAATTTAAGCCTTTTTAAATATCGATTCTGTTCTTCGTCGATTACCATGCATGCATAGATAATCAAAGTGAAAATTTAACATAAATATTAATATTCATTAATTTTCATTAAACATTAATATTCACCTGATCTAAAGTATATTGTAACAATTTTGTTCATTCTGGAAAGCCAGTGCCGTTATGAATACACTCTTCTAAGGTTGAACACTATTGCTAGCGTTATACAGTATAAGGTATATATATATATGAAAAGAATACATGTTACTAATATACTTAATGTTACTAAATATAAGGAATGTTCTAATAATTAAATGTGAGTCTACATAAATAAACATTTATATATTTATTAAATATATATATTTTATAAATAATTATTAGACATTTAAATAAACATACAAAGACTGATTAAAGCCAGAATATTCGCAATATTTTATTCTATTATTTTTTATTTAATTATAAAGTGTCAACTAAAGACTATAACCTACAGATGATGTGAAATAACAACGTTCGATTTCCGAAATAAATTACCAATCTAAATGGTGCAAAGTATAATTATTAAAAATTACCTAGATACTACAAATACACTCCCCTAACGGCAGTCCAACTGACATAATTTCAAATGGTATTTCTATTGTTAATGCTGAACGAAAAATATTGAATTCGAACTCATCAGTATTACGTGTATTATGTATTACCTGTATAATGTGGTCTTATCATTTTATGAACAGTATTATAATATTATTATCAATGCTTGAGAATTCCATTAATTCTTTAGTTCCGTTAATATAATTTATTAGTATTTTTGTACTATTTTATTATTGTTAAAAATTTTAAAAATGGTTATTGTCTCATTTAGAAAATTAGATAGACAAATATACTTAACGATGATTTGTGTTACGGATTTATATTTTTGTTAACATAATTAGAGTGCATTTTGAGAATTTTTGATGTCGAATTGTGCAAAGTTTTCTATTACTTATTATTAATTATAGTGGTGTGCACTTATCAAATATATTTTTCGTTAAGCGTGATTTCCACAATTATTTGTTGATTAATCCAAACAGCTCCCTTTATATTGACCGATATTCTAAAAATATATTTCATCTTATTGTGTAACAATATATGTATTATTTAGTGATTAAAAATTAACAAAGCTATGTAATTATAATAAGATCATTAAAAAAACAACTTGGTTGGCTCTTAAGGAATTTTTAATAAATGAAATAACAATTATAATAAAATAAATAATTCATAAAAAAAATTTCAAACTAAAAACTGCCACTTTCAATCTGAAAGAAAACGAACAAAAAGTGTAGTATTATTTTTTAATAGAAAAAACAACAAATGGATATAAAACATGAAAGCAAATATAATTTGTAAATACACTAAAATAACGTAAAGAAATATTAACCTGTACAAAAATTATCAAACTTTATAACAATGTCGTTTCGTTCATTAAAAATATTCAAAATAATGCATGCAGGCCTATGTACACGGAATTGTGAACTGCAAATAGTAGTGTATGTCCCTGGTGTAAACATTATATAAAAGCTCCAGGTCAAAAAAGTACTAAAAACTGTATAAATGAGTAAAAAAACAAAAACGTCGTAATAGTTCTTGGCAATTGCTACAAGTAATAATATGTTGTCAAGGCCCCAGAAATGCCTAAAATACATATTGTACATTAATACTTACATTATCGATACAAAAAAGTATGCTTGGTACATCATATTAAAATAATAGCGGTAAAAAATGGAATATATTAGAAAAAAGTAAGCCATGAGCATTAAATAATTGGACCATAAGTCTTGCGTGAGGACAAGTCATGGAATACAAGTGAGTATATATATTTATATTGCATATTATAAACACTGACATTTAGAACACTGTACAAAATGTGTGCGTGGTAACCCATGCACTGTTAAAGATACAAATGATCCGAGGAATAATTGACTTAAGAAACAACTAAAGTACAAAAATATTATGAATAATATAAACGAAATATTAAAAAATATTTCCAAAGGCTGGTTGCATAGTGTATTAAACATATTGTATTATATGTGCAATAAAGGCAAAAGTTTTTTAACTGTGTAAACACGGAAAAAGTTAAATGCAGCAGTTTGAGATTTGTTGAGCAGTATAGGAAGAAAGATGATTCCTTCTTTAAATGCTGCGAGAAGGAAGGATCAATTAGGAGTACAAAAAACGAATGTTTGTATAAATTGAAATATACTTTACAAAATAAGCCGTACCTTTAAAATAAATGCCAAAATTTAATTGCATGTGGTTATAAACAGTACAAAAATATAATACTACTTGTAAAATATAAGTAGTATAGCGTAATGCACAAAAATATTTACAAATTTGAACCGGTTGCACATTGTAGTCATTTTATAAAAAGATTCCTTATTAAAACATTTTACTGAAAACTCCTTAATAATACATAAATATTCCTAAAAAATACCCCATTTTATAAAATTCGATAATAATAAATGTAATTTCTACAATTCATAATAAAATAGTTAAAAAAAGGGCAAGAAAAATACTAATTAATAGAATTGTTAACACCGACAGAGCAAGTTTCTGGGGAAAATTTAAGGCGTTTGACAGTTTCCATGGTAGAAACACAGCGCTGGATTACACGACAACGGTGCTCAATTTCATCAAGGGATTCCTTAGAGGTTAATGACTTGCCTACACTTTCAGTGGTTTCTAGCAGACGAGTAAGAAGTCCTCCTTTAATCCTATCCCAACAACGTTGGCAGTCGTGGAGGGAAGAAGGATTTGACTCGGAGAAATCAGGGTCTGAATTAAAGTACGAAAAAGAGAGAAAGGGAATAAAATATGTTCATCTACCTTATGCATATTTGTTAGACATAACAAACTTTATAATAGTGAATAATAAATAAATGAAAGATTGTTTTAATATAGCTAAAAATGTTTTTGATTAGAATTAATTATTTTGAAAAAACCTGTAATCAAATATTGAAACTCTAAAGATTATTGCGGTTGGTTTTGTATCAATAAATAATAAATAAATATATTTAATAAAACTAATTACTAATAATTAATTCTTATTAATCAATATAGGCTACCATAATTAACACAATATATTTAAATAATGAGGTCACTACTTTAAAATTATTAGTAATATATTACAATATTAGCTATTTCTGAAGTCATTCCTATTAGTAGGATTTCTTTAATCTTACAGAGAACTTCACTGCGACGCCGCTTTCGTGTATTTTCCTCTTCCTCTTCCACGGACTCCTTGATTTTTTCTTTCTTCCAATGAAGTAGGGAGTGGTGGGCCTGACCGGAGGACCTTTGTTCCTGCCCTATCGGAGTAGATCTTGGAGAAATGCGAGGACTAAATTCTCCAGAGCTACCTGTAAAGTGAAAAAATGTAGAAACATTAAAAAGATGGCAGGCTAAAAATCAGTTTAATAAGATTTTATATCATTATTTTTTTTATTTTATTATCTTGCCTTATACTCAATGTTAATTAATTTATTACAAATAAAAAAAGTATTAAGTACCAATCATAGTTTTTTTATATAAATATAATATTATCCTTAAAAATATTTTCAAATCTAATTTATTTTTCGTTAAACACTATAAATCGCTAAATACATTTTTCATACCTTAATTTTTTTATGAAGACTTCATATTTAAAAAGATTAATTTAGCACTTTAAAATTATATTTAAAAAAAGCTATATCTTAGAATTCAAAAAAGTACGTTATTTTACTATCATGCGAATATCTGGTTTTGAATTTATTTGTAATTCATTTATAATTTAATTTACAAGTCGACTTTAAATATTTTTTATTTATTATATAAAAAAAAATTTACCACTCTGCAGAAGAAGCTATATAGCTTCTATATGTAGAATAAAATAAAACTGACATTTTCGTTCTTATTAATAGCATTTTAAACATCAAAGAAAAAGGGTGACATAAATATCCAACATTGGTGTCAGCCAATATAAATTACAAAAGAATTCAGAGTAGAGTGAGAATGTTGTTACAGTATTATATTAGGATCTTATTTAGGATAATACAGCGAAGGTCCGTGCGCTCCTCGTGGTATAGTCGGTACTGTGAGATAACACCACAATTGGGGTGACCTTCATGACATTATTGTATTTGTGTAGTCAATGCACAAAACAGATTTATGCCATACGTATATATATACATTAACTACAATTCCTTACTCTCTACGTTAATAGATTTCTTTATCGTAATTGGCGAATTATTGAGTTGACATTAAGAGCTAGACATTGCAGAGTGATTCTCAAGTTTATACAAATGGGGAGTTACAATTACTGACTATATTTTGAACAATGAGATACAGATAATATTTGACTAAAGGGGTTAATCTGGGGATATTAGGTCATAAGGACAGTGTTGATAATAATATGATAATGAAGTCGGCCAAAGGGGAGTGTATATAGATATATCAACATATTATGTGAAAAAGAGGTGTGCTTTGAAGAGAGAACTGAACTAAGTTATGGTTGAGTCCATTGTCATTGTTAGTTGTATGATATACCGGATAAAGTATTAAAAAAAGACTGATACCAGCTGCCACCATTTATAATGCAGTGGCAGAGGCAGACCTAGCCTGTAATAATAACAAGTGGGCAGAACATGGGAGAAAGAGAGTGCCGCTAGCAGATTATAGGAATAAAAACTAACTGCTTATTGGGGTCCAATCTTGCAGACGCAGTTAACGTTTATCCGTTCAGAGTGGTAGTTATAATATCAGGCGGTAATAATTGTCGTCAATTCCACGGCATTGATAGCTCTTAGTCATCGAACATAAATCATGCCCAATTCTCATGCCGAAATAAAACAAAGAAGAGGAGACAGCCGTTATTTCAAAGGAGAGAAAGCGAAGCGCCGCTCAACTCTAAAAAGACCAACGAATGACACAGTTCTAACCCCAGAGAAAGGCGACGGAGTCAATCCATGTAATTTGGCCATACAGTCAGCGAAATGGGGAGTTCTATTTGATATTTCAAACGACAAAGAAGACTGATTAGTTCATCAAACATGTAGAACCACAAATGGTAACGTTCATTGTAAAAAAATAAAAGGTGCGCAATAGGCAGTAGGCAGCAGAAAATATACACCCACGGCGAAAAACAAAGGCAATACAGAAGGGGAGTGTGACTTGGTCTGAAGTTTATATGGAGTTAACAGGCATCAAAGGATATGAGTGAGAAAATAAACCATACTCTGCATGGAGGGCTATTGCGTGCTCCGCGGTTTATAATGTTACCCCGGCCTGCGAGGTAAATATTATCTATGTAAAGCTTATGACAGAATAGACCATTTATTTCCTATTGAGGGTAGCAAGAATAGTGATATATATGACAAACAACTTTTATAGTTCTCACAATCTTGCGAAAACTTTTCTTGAACAGTGTGGTCAGAACGAATGAATATGACTCATGTCAATCCGATTAAATCTAATCATGATAATCTGCAGCAAAAGATTTGCAGTTCTCTATAATATTTAGCCAATTGGACAGGATCTGCCGAGGACACGTCCTTAACTATCTCCTACCCTTCACTTTCCTCTGACTCGCGCCTATATATACTGTCTTCTTTGTTAGAAACGATTGAATCAGAGAACATCAGATATATAAACCGTGAAAAGGAACAAAGAATACCAAGGCAGGCCGGAATTCGCTCAAAACTGTAAAATAAATGGCAGGTTCAATCTATTTAAAGAAACTATATTATTTACTCAATTAAAAATAAACGCTTTTTAAAAACGAATATATAATAATGCTTTATATCAACTATATCTAGAGGGATATCACACGAGGTATTAAAATAATAATCTCTATACAGAAAACCTCTTCTAAATAAATATTTTATTATCAAATTACAGTAAATTATATTCCCTTGAATGTATCTGCATTACGCACACTTATTTGATTTAAAATAAAACTTTTAAAAGTTGCAAAAATATTCCACAATTTGTTACTATTAATAAATGTTAGTAAACAATTTTTTTCTTATTTATCAAGAATCCTTCTTAAATATATATTATTTATTGGTTATGTTTTTTACACACCATATATATACAATCATTTTAATTAGAATAATTATTTGTAATTTAATAATAATTTGGCCACTGTTTAGCTTTTTTTTAATAAACACGAGTTTTATTTATGATCTGGCCTGTACCGAATTATTCTTCGGGTTTTTTGGATTTGACAGATTGTCTTTTAAATCAACAGGTTTGAGTTACCATCTTATCGTAAATCACAGGCCTGATTTACATAGTAAAAAAATTATTTTATAAATAATATATTTGTGGTTTGATGATAACTCATTCCTTTTTTTTACCTTTCTTGAGTTTAGTCATGAATTTTGGTTTTTCCTTTAAAGAATCCTGATATAAATATAACATTTTGTTTCTTTTGACAGTTACTTTAATAATTTCTGGTTCTTCTCTTTAATTTTTTTTGTGGTAATGTTGAAGAATTGAATAGATTGCGTTAATTTACTATTGAAATTAAGTCGGATTTTTTAGGTTACGTAATATATTCTGTTATATTTTGTAACATTTATATTAAATGTTTTCATACATAACCAACATCTAAACATATTGTGTTACAATATTTTATAGAATCTCCTAATTTGCTGAAACCAAATTTTATACTAAAATATTTTTTTCATTTCCAAGAAACATAATAATTTTTAAATATCATAAGAAACTTATGAATACGCTTTTTATATTTAAAAAACAGTAGCTAATGGATTAAAGATAATATTATATTATTTATAAAAATTAAATACTGTGTATTTTTGTGTTAACATATTTTTACATATATTTATATTATACTTTCAATTACTGCATTTTTATGAAAATTAGTGTAAAAAAATATATTAATATGCTATATTTATTATTTTTGATAAAAAATAGATTTATCGAGATTCTTGCATTTATAAAGAAAATAGCAATATGAGAATTCCATTAACACAAAAATATTGCTCAACAACTAAGTTTGTATATATTATAAAAATAATATGTTTAATCACGTGGTCCTCTTTGCTGTTGTTGACAAAAAAATAGTGGCAGTTTTTAACAGACCACTTCAAGAGCTGTATGCTACACATTATCATGCGCCTACTACAATACGAGTCAACGCTGGTGGTGACAATGCCTATTTGTGTATGCTTCACTGATTTCCATACGATGTCTTTCCTGAATAATTACCGACTTCGTAAACAGTATATGCATGCCTGGATGACTCTTGACTGCAGCTTTGCTTGAATAGGCTAGTTGCTAACTGACTTTTGCATAATCACATGTCTCAAAAAAACATTAAAAAGTCTGTCAATATTATGTGTCATCTATATAGAAGAACAATATGGTTATTGTAATATACATACAATAGGAAATTTTGCACATAATGTCTGGGACCGTGCTAGCGTATAATGTCAAGCAACTGACAATTATATAATATATAATAGTACATTCACAGTACTAACTATTTTATGACCTCAAAGTATGAATGCTCCCCTTAGACCCCCCGTTATTATCCCTCTATAGCAGGCGTACAGTCAATTAATCCCCACTTGAACCAGGAACTGCAGTTTTTTGTGAGAATTCTTAATTCCTTCCCCTCTTCTCAGCTCTCGCCTGTTGCTGAGCCCTCATTCGCCATTCCATCATTTGCTTATGGTGTATATCTCATCTGATACAGTCAACACCGACGCATGTTGTACCCATGTTACATGATTCCCTTCCCATAACACTTTTCCCTCCCACTCAATCCTCTTTCTTCTCTCTTGATGCGTATATAGAACTTCCGCAGATTTGCAACATGAGTCAGACGCTTTGTTCTCTCAGGGCACCAGCTGCCATGGGACGTTGCCTATGGGAGTAATATTGGCGGCACTGATCAGATAATATGTGAGGAATAAGGGGGAGCAAAATATCGACAACACGGCGAAATATTTCTAGTGAGAGGGAGACGAAAGACAACCAAAAAAGAGGGTCAACATCACGTCACGCGGTTTAATGTCCTTGAGACTCAGTGTGGATTATAGAGGGGCCTGGTGGCCTGAATATTGCGCGGCTAATGTCGACTTGATGATGATGAGACAGATAGCAGTGTTACTGTTAGTCAACTGTACACGCTGGAACAGATACCACACTACACTTATAGGAGTGGACCCACATAGACAGCAATGACGAAGCCCACATGTGATATATAGTTGCACTTCCTTTGAGAAACCTTATCATAATTTAAAGTTATAGTATACCAATGATTCAGCGATACATATTGTATACAGGAAGTATAGGCAGCAGACTGCACTTTTATTTAGACACCAGACTTTCACTCTTACTCAGCGCATCCATGGCCCATAAATTGGACACAAAGAAATAGTAATGGTCGCATTGAAGGATACCAACTGCATAAGAGAGTACTATCTCAATGTAAATAATATAGTTACTCTGACAACTCAAATAAAGACTCAAAAAGTGCTATTCATGACCAATTTTAGGGTCAGTGTACTAACGGTAGACATTCCAAGAATAATGATATAAGGTTAGTTGATGCCCTTATACTATACTGTTAGAGTTTTCATGTAAATATCGGTCTAAAACCATTGCCAACAGTCAACAAAACTTGTTAGTTCTTGTAAAATATAGAGTAAAATAGACGTAACTGTATATGAGAATCACCCGAGCACCACCTACAGTGCAACTATGTGCAAAATATAAACCCGCATGGCGTTGATTTCAAGAAACCGAAAATATCACATTTGCCAAGTTTGCACAACACACAATATAGTGTTTGATAAACGAAATTAGAAAGCTATGCGGATGTAATAATCACTTTAAAGGTGAGGTTACTTGAGTCCCTTTACTATTATAAAGAACTGTCGTTCGGACATCAATCAATTCCTTTCTTTGTGGCAGAAAGCAGACAATGTCAACTAATATAACTCAGGTGACTTTCCAAAGTTAGATGACCTTATGAAATAAATATCATGATGAAGAATCACAACCCGCAGATAATTTTAGACCACAGAAGACCGCTTTAGTGGGACGCTTTGTTTAACACTTATTTAAGGCTTTTTTTAAAGTTTATTTCCCTACACCCTGATTAGAAAGTTTTGATGACATTTAAAGAAAAATGAAAGGGGTAGCCGCCTAAATTATATAAAAAAGCATAATTTCCTATTAAATTATGAACGGATGTCGCTATCAGTGATATCCGGTATTTTACGCTTCTAGTTACAATCATGTGACCATATATGGCGATTGTGGTAAGCTTTGAATCTCGTGACTAATTATGTGCGGGAGTGCTATATAGACGGCATATTATGCAAGCCTAGAGGGTCGCCTAGGCTTATTAGTCTACGACAAACAGAACCCAACGACAACAGGCAATGTCCCATCACTAGCCTGTAATATTGCCTTATTACATATTTAAGCATACACAGAGTTATAGTCCTGACTCTGACTCATGAGAGGATGTTTAGAACTTCGGCAGTTATAGAGTTCATGGCAGTCCCTGACACCATAAACTGTCTACCAGTATCATCTATCTCCGGTGGCAGCCACCGGATAAAGACCGGCAACCACTTTGCTGAATAAATGAGGGGGGGGAGCTGTTTAACTTGTTGTACAAAATTTGATGACGGATGGGTAATCTTTCTTTTTCAATTACGGCTCGTGTATATAATGTTGACTAAAAACAACACTTAAAAGTATTTATATGCTAATAAAATAATATTTTATGGCTACAGAAATGTCAAAAATTAACGTAGCAGTTAATAAGATAATGTTATAAACAACGATCGTTGTATAATATAGTCCCACAAATTTTATAATCAATCAACATATATAGCCTATATATATATAGATAACAGCAGAGTTAATTCAGTGACATCTTACCAACAGAGTCTTGCGTATGCCAGCGGGACTGCGACTGGGACGAGGGCGAATAGTGGGGCGAGACTCGACTCATGGGGAGAAATTGGCCCACCCTCGCATTAGCCCAGCCACCGGAGGTCTCTCGTAGCAGTTGGAGGGCCATTTGCTCGAGCTGACGTCGCTTGCACTCCCCCGGTTCCGGCGTGTCGGCGATCCTATCGGCCGCCTGACCCCCCGGGGAGGCCATCGAGTGGCCGGAGTCCTGAGCGGTGTGTCCGGGAGGGGGGGAACTGTGCAAAGCCGATCCTGGTAGCAGCCGATGAACTTCCAGATTTAAGGGGAGTGAATCTGAAAAATTGCATAATCGAATAAAATTACTTAATATATATAGAGAAAGTTATTATTATATGTCTTTAATATATTAATGGCTAACCCAGATATGTGTATTTATCATTGTGTATTTTACTTATACTCAATAGAATAACTATAATTTATACAAAGGTAATCATTTCTTCAAAAATTGGTATACCTTTGGATTTATCGGGTTGTTTCAGAAGGGTTTAACATTTTCATTAGCATTTAATAAATATAGTTTCAGTCATAAAAATATATAGAAACAAATACAAATTTTTTTAAATAAAAAAATAAGCAAAGTGACGAATTTGTGGATAATTTTATTAATTTATGATTTGAGGTTTTTTAATTTATTTTATTGATTTCACCTCTCCTGATAATTATATTGAAGGCAAGGGTGAGAAATAATAAATTTTTAAATAATTTTAACCAAACCAATAATGAACCCAACCCACACCACTTTACAATAATACAATAACAATCCTTATCAGATTTGAACTAAACCGCTCCAAACTACTATTATAGATATGTTGCGCACACGCAAGCAGCAAAAAAAGTATAACACACCCTGCGGAGCGCCTGTAGAGGGGTTGAAGAGCTGCTGCTGGACGAGAAATGGGTGCAGCATTCTGGCCTGTTGGTAGAATGTCTGCGAAGGGAGACAGGAGGATCTCGGGTCCAGCGCCGAAGGCGGCCCAACACTATAGGAGGGGACCTGTTGGTTCATGCCGTCATTGTTCACCACGTTGATGTAGGTCGGTTGCACTGGCTGCTGGTGTTGCCCGTGGAGCAAGATATTTTGGTGGTGGAGGTTGGTCAGGTTGGGACTCGTCAGAAGAGAGTCCTCGGGGACTGGGGTGCGATTCTATAGAAAAAAAGAAGTAAACGACTTCTTAGCTCTAATTTTTATTATTTAATAAAGAAGGCTCACTTCATTTTAAAATAACTTTCATGTTATTTTTATTATATGCATTCACATTTCGAATGTTACAGAAAAACATCAAATAAAATAGGAAGTAAGCATAAAAAATACGAATTAATAAAACAATCAATTTAACTATTTAACTAAGTAATTATAAATGTTAAAATTACATTTTACACGAATCGAAATACTATAAAATATTTTTGTCACTTGTGTATAGAGATCATCAACTGATGTTTATAAGATTCTTATAAAATCAAATATTCATTAATTATAAATAGCTTTAGAGTCATGTATTTACAATAATCAACTGTACATTGGACATTCAAGCAAACTCTGACGACTGTATCTATCCGATTAATGTTGATGGATTAAAACATGTCAAATGAATTTTGTGGAAAGAGAAGTATCAGAATACAAAATCAACACACCACCCACACGACTAACAGCACATTGTACACACAATAACATTTAGTACCGTAGGTTATGGAGCTATATAACTATATATATATATACTCAATTTACTCGGTTACAATTCGACACCATCAGTGCAAATAACCTACAACAAAGTGGGCATTCAATCTATCAATCTGTACCAACAAAGTGGAGGCACTCTACACCTTACTCCCAGTGCCCACTCTCTCTCTCTCCCTTCCCTTTTTTGTCCCCCTTCCATATTTGGCACCATTGGCCTTCTGCCAAAGCGACAATCATGACGACGACGTTTTCAGCTCGACCCGTCTCTAAACGCGGTCACCAGTTAGTTAGCCGCATCGATATCACGCAACAATCTAGTCGTTATAGATGATGCCGATCTTCTGTCATCTTTTTTTGGGAGAATGTTACCGAAAATTATGACTTAACAACAGCACACAAGACAGTTAGGTATAAAAATATATATATATATTGTGATATGGAAGGGGAAGGATGACCGGGTTATGCTAATAATATGGAACCTGCTTAACCCTCTACTCCGAAGACATTATATGCTACCCAACATGCATGGAATATACACAAAACTGGAGGTAAAGTTTTATGACATAGCGAAATTAACTGTTGCGTAATAAGTTGAATCGGTTGGTTATTATAGACTTGAGGCAGGCAAACAAGCTCGGTGAAAACAGCTTTTTTGGACGACATTTTAAATTAAGAGAATGATTCAATCAAAAAGTGTTGCTGCTGTCTGGTGAACAATAGCTCGTATTGTAACATGGGTGAGAGTACAGCTGTCGCCCGATTTGATAGAAGATTTGTTATTGTAAGACATGACAGAGTAAAATTTGTACACGTTTATGTCATTCGCAATGTGTAAGTGCCAATTGACCTATATTTGAGAAATATTTGAGAAATATTTGAAAAATTTTAAACACTAATTTCTTTCTCATAATACAGTAAAACGTTCAAACTATTTTAAATATGGAGTTTTAATTAAATTTATTAAATTAATATTTTTGGTCTGATGATAACATATTTTTTTGTTTTACCTTTCTGAAGTTTGGTAACTAATGAATAGTTTTATATATATTATTATCAAATTTTCTTTCTTATTTAACAGTGGCTATGATATTTTCTGATCTCTTCTTTATTTTGTTTATGATTTGTTTTTTGCGGTAATGCTGAGAAATGCAATAAAATGTCATCATTTATTATAAAATTTAGAGTTTATTAAAACCAGAAATTGCTTTGCTATACGTATACTTATTATAACATAAAAATATTTTTCTTCATAATATTGAAGGTATAATAAACATGTTATTCGACCTACATTATTACATACACAAATAAATTATATTTTTAAGTATACCTTTCTAAAATCTTTCTGAAGTACTGTATAGATAAAATATTTCGACAAGTTTTATTTTAGTTAATTAATGTATTTATTAATGCTAAATAAATAACATAATTGCAGTATAATAGACTTTGTAACAATTTACACTATGTAAGCAATAATGCGTCGTCGCACAATTAACACTAACCTGTCCAAACATCGGGGCCAACTTGCCCTCAGGAGTCACCGTCCGCCGGTCCAAATCGACCGACCCGGGCGTCATCGGTGGAACTGACAAGTCGGTCGGCGGCGACTGTACAATCATCTCGGTCACCTTTATCGCAGCCGCCTTGGGTGAAGACTTGATGGTGGCGACGGTTGCCGTGGGGACGGTGGTGGAGGAAGTCCGGCGTCGGTGCCTGTTCTTGAGACTCGAGCCGCCGCCGGGGCAGGTGTTGAAGCGCACCTCCTGCAGATCCCCGGTGGCCGCCTCATCGCCGAAGAACTCGCTCGCTAGGGGCGGGGTGTGCTCATGGATGGCGCGTACGTGCTCGACCCGGTCGGCAACTGTCACGGCGGTCGCCTTGCACTCGCGTCGTGAGCACCGCCAGAAGACACGGTCGGCCATGCCGTCGCGGGACTTGGTGAACTTGAAGCCATCGATTACCAAGCTGCGTTCACCTGCGCGAAAAAAATTGAATTGCGTAATTCTAAAAGTTATAATATTTTGGCATGTGGACTTGTATGAATTTTGAACTAAATAAAGACAAATCATTTTTATAAATATAATATTTTCAATTTGATAACGCGCCTAATAAAAATGATTTTTTTTCACCCTTGACCATTTATAATTTCCCCTGAATTTCCTTGACAACCTTTAAATTCAATAACTTTTCCTTGACATCATGCCCGCTATGAACTTTGACTTATAACACGGTGAATTAGATCAAATAAGGATATTAGATCAAATAAGGATATTAGATCAAATAAGGATATTAGAAAAACTACTAATCTCGACGATGTATACCTAAATAATAAAGACAACATTTTTTACATCAATCACGATAAATGTAGTGTCTATTATATATAATCAGGCCAACTATACACTAATACAAACATGGCAAATGCTAAGGTCGGTGTTTTCATGAGGTCAACTGCCTTGCAAACCAAGCTTGTTTTTACAGGAGTGATGTTACATGTGTATCGCCCACATACACCGTAATATTTAGCACCTATATATATAATCAGGTGTCTTATTCCTATGTTGAGCACCCCAAGACTCAAGTTACAGTAATTCCTTCCGATAATCTAAAATTTTTAGAACATGGTTCCTTTACTTGACCTACAAAATGTGCTAATGTACTTTATACATAATTTTTCGCATAATGCTGCGAACATTTAAGATAATGTATAATAAAATGACCAAAAATATACCAAAAGTCTTTTAAATGTAAAACAGTAAGTTCTAAAGTGATTTAGCTGACTAGGTTCAGGTAAGTCTTATATATTTTTAACAATAGAAGGAATTTATTGTTTAAATTTCATTTTGTAAATCATTTCAATATTGAATAAAAAAACTACCTCGTTAAATTACTATTGAGAGTTATCGTTGTCTGTCCTATGTTTCCAACTATAGAATATTATTTCAAATCGTTTCATCATTTATCATAACCATCATATATTTTTAATTCTATTCATGATTTGAAGATGACATTTAATATTAGCTTTAGACAACATTTTAATCATCCGTTTCAAGAATGGAATTTATTGATTTATATTATTTGCTAATGAAGCCACATGTTAAATAAAACGATCGCAGTTTAAATAATGTAAAGCTGCGTATTTTGATATGTATTAGATATAGTATGTTTTAATTATAATATAAAGCATTATTACAACAATAATATTATTATAAACATTTTAAGTTATTTGACGGCCTATTATGTGATCCAATTTTTTTCTTTAATTGAATTCGCTCTAAAATATGGGTTAAATGGTGTTCATTCAAATGAATACATCATAATACCGGGATTGTTTACCTTTTCGTGTAACATCGAAGCTGACTTTGACCTTGACCATGGTCCAGCGGTCACTGGGGTTGAAGCGTGCAGCCTGGTTCACCTTGAAGGGCTGTTGTGGCGTGGTCAAGACCGGGGATGCGCCGCTGTTGTCCAGAGAAGGGCGAAACTTAAGATCGACAATATCGTCCGAGTCATCGGATCGACGAGTTGTCGCCGGGCTTGTTGCAATGTTCTCCAGATCGGAGGTAGAACCTGCCTCCTCTACGCTAGACACCGCGACGGGTGGAGGAGTGGTGGACATAGTTACCGGCATAGTAGCCGTTAGCGTCGACATTGAGCAAGTTGGCTTCAAAAATTCGTTTGTAAATAAGTGGATAATTTTCGGATTATTTATTTTTTCAAATGCTACCCTCTCTTTTTAACGTGTCGTCATTAACCGTATTGCGCGTTCAGTGCAAGAAATGTTTTAACTTATAATAGTAAACATACGATGAAGGTGCCCTCGTGTTTTATCTGGTATGGAATAACACTCACAGTTTTGGCGATTGGAGCAGTCCAACACGCAATCTGATAGGCCGACTATGAGTACAGCTCTACCACTATTTTTAAGCGTGCAAAAGTCTCGACCTTCTCTTGCTTTGTTTAGTCGAGCCCCGTGTTGAAGGCTATCATAGTTGAAGAGTTGAACGACAAGTCAGCAGTGGGAACCCCGCTACTTTGGTCGATAACTCGTCACAAAAGTTTATCTTTGCTGTGATTGGCTCCCATGACTAAGGGAATTCTTGTATGCGCTAAATATATCTCTTGCAAGTGCAGACATCTGAGGAATCACATTTCCTCTTTGTGCAGTTTTCATATTTCTTGAGGACAGAGAGTGGAAATGAGTCAGTCATTCAGTCAATTGCATCGTCAACTATGTACCATAGAACTTAGTTCAATGCTATGTACCCCCTTGAAGAATGATAAGTCTATTTATCGCGCGCTTGCACCGTGATAGACGCCACTGTTGTGTATGGCGCATGGAGGAAATGAAAAGCACATTTTATAATTTTGACATAGAGGTTAGTCACCGAAAGGGTAACAGGCCCGTGTATAACTATTTATAGTCAATTGCTGCATTACCTACTTTTTATTATTTTTGCAAACGACTCAAATGAACTTTTACGAACGGTAAACTTATTGTGTGTGGTGATAATATCGGTTACGTTACAGCCACGGCTACAATCCTTATCAGCAACATAAAAAAATGGTGGTTGTTAGATCGTGTAAAGTCACAATCGGTTTATATTATAATATGTTACAATACATATTAAATATATACATATTTTAAAATTTTTATGAAACATTAAATAAGGTTTATATCGTTTAATAAGGCCGAAACAATGCAAGATCTTATCTGGAGGACACAACTCTAAACTTTGGAAGAAAAATATTTATAGTTTGCCTTCTTTCAGTTCAATTATAAAAAAGCGCTTTTAATTTTGAAGAAGTACTAGTGCGACACCCTTTACTTGCTCCATTATATTAGAAATTACGATGTCTTTATTACCGCTTTATAAAAAATTAAAGTTTTTCCGAAATATACATAGTTTTTACGAAATAGTTTTTACAACATAATCAATAAAAGTCTAATCCCACCCTTGCAGTTTTTTAGTTCTGATTTTTTAAATTAGATTAATATTCTATGATAAAAAAATGTAAATATTTTTTTTAAATATCAGAATGTGAGATATCGGGATTAATCCCGATACAACCAAATCCTATATATATGATGCAATAAGCTAACAATAAATCTAAATGAATCGCATAATATGTATTGCACACACTATACATTATAGAGCTCTAGGATATATAATAATAATCGATTAATTGCGATACAGTAGTCTTATTTATTTATTAATATTTATTTATATATATATATATATATAATTATTATTTTATTTATTAGTTCAATAATATAAACACTACACACAGTAGCTTTATAAATATGTTTTAACAATTCGAAGTAATTTGTCGAGTAGGTTTAATAAGTGGTGACAATAATATAATTTCCTAATGTAATAAAACCAAATTGAAACTTCTATAATTCCACTAATATTTACATGGTTCTTTTAAACATGATAATTAGGTACTAAACTATAATGGTATATAATGATGGTATACGCACACAAACCGGTAAAATTTTCCGCACCATTTTTGAGTCACAGCTTCTTATTTGACCATTCTGGGAGTTCGGTCCTTAAATGTTGTTTCTTTTTCATATTGATATCATTATAAAATGCTTTTACCGTATTTGGCATTCGCTCTGATAAATATCTGAATAAATTTATGAATAATAAATTTGATTTGTTGGTTATGGTGTTGAGGAATTGAATGAAATGTGATAATTTACTACAGAGACAACTAAATATAAAAATGGGATTACGTATTATGTAATTATTTTTTATCGTAATCATTTAAATCATTATTTCTTGGAGAAAGATTATATGGAAACAAATGTTAAAAGACCAATGTTACCCCAACATGAACGTTTTTCAAGGGATACCACTTTTCTAAATATTCGAATCAAAGCAGTAGTTTGTTTATAATAATAGTAATAGTTTGTCCCCGCAGATACGAGACCACCACTACGGGGTCCTCCGACAATACGGCCAAGGGAGGCCTCTCCATCCCGAACACTCGCAGCCCCAGATCAAGGTGCAGCGAAAACTCCTGAAGCTAATGCTCCAGAGTCTCCTCCTCCTCCTCGTAATGAGGACATTAGGAGGCACCCCCGCGTCCATGCGAGCTCGGTACGCTGCCAACATACGGCAATGTCCACTTCGGAACTGCACTATATCATCGTCTCAGTGCGCCGCGGTAAGCCCGCCAGTCGTGGCGTGACGGTGAACACGAGGCGAGTAGTAGTCTCTGCGCTTAGTGCTTACTTAGTATAATTCATATTATGTGGTTTTTGCTGGTGATCATTCACGAATTACTACTTGTAATGTTAGTATTCAAATTACTCCTATTAGCGATTTTTTTGTATTTTAAAAAAGTACTATAACTTGCAATCCTATATCATCAGTATAGAGAGATTATATAAGGGTATCTGCTGATGAGAGCTAAATAGTTCGAATCTGGATAGTGATCTATTTTTCTGCATTATAGTTTGCACTGGCTCTGCGGTTAGTGCTTTATTTTAATCAATGATAGCCTTGCACTTATTATATAACATTGAAATAACTGATATATAACGCGTGATATACACCATATACATCAAAGCTTTATTCCAGATAATTATTTTTCATCATAAAACAATTTTTTAATTTTATCTTTCTACCTTAACGGTTATGTAATCGTATAGGCTACAGAGTACAGAGTAAGTTCACAAAACTCGGTCATACATTATTCATGAATATATTAAAAATTATATATAAACACCACAATACTTAAAAATCGGTCACCATATCGAAACGGTTATTATCGGAGCAGAAATCACTACTTAATTCTGCATATTTATTACAGTTTCAAGTGAACCATTCACCAATTATGCTAAATACTTTGGTAACAAAACATGGCAAAGGCATGAATTTGGATGTGATAAAAATTGCTGAATTGCGATGATTATCTGTCAACCATTAATCATTACATTGCAGGAGACCTGTTTCGCATAATAATTCGCCTCTATCAAACATCCCGGAAGCTGATGTTATGTGTGCATGGCATACGATTATATACACACCAACCCTGTTCTTCGGTGACTTTACTTCTTAGGGTAGTCAAGCAAATCTGTGATTTATAGATTACGGCCCGGACGGTCGAGTAAAGAAGAAGCGAGAGAAGGGTGCTGCACATGACATTTACCTCTATACCAATTATACTATATATATATACCACAGTCATCAACATTCACTCTTAGGAAATCAACAATCAACAAAGATAAGCAAAGCGGTTGGAAACTCCAGTCCTCCACTATTATATATACTTTAAAGGCTACCGGAGTCGGGAATATTGGAGTGAACTACAGTGAGTGAACGATCGGACAGTCGGTGTACATGTTTTGTTACATGCGAATGACACTGCCTTTCGGTGTACATGTGTGTAAGTGTTGTATATATATATAGTGCATTCCCCGGCCGGCAATGACAAACTGCCTCCTATATTACCATATACGGAACCGAATCGGTCTCACAGTATACTATTATAGTATGTCTTAGATATTAACAAGGAAAGGGAGTTGTTGTACATACTATAGAGCAATAAAGCCGATAAGGACGCTGCTCGCTTTTGACGTTCAATGAGCAGCTGCTGTTTTAGGCTGCTTTTTGTAATAATTTTCAAGGTCGAAGTTGTTCTATTATTTTATGCGACAGTCATCAATTTCAATACTCTATAAAAGTAACCTTAATGTTAATAAAAGCAAGTTAGCGAGTTAATTTTTACAAGTATATGCATGTGTTTTTAAATTTTTGAGAGTGAATACTTTCTGTATAAGTAAATACTAAGGTATAAAACAAATTTATTCATTTTACAAAAAAATGAAATTTTAAACTATGTACATTTACTATTACTCTTATGAACTATTATTAAACGATTAAATTTAAAACCCTTTTTTAAAACTATTCTGATAACCCATGTCGATGTTTATTTAAAAAAATCGCTTATCTATAAGTTTGAGATAAACAATTATCGACTATATTTACGTAATAGAATATTCGTTTATTTTGTTTGTTTAACTAATATAATATGTCTCAACAGTAAATTTATATTCTATATTTGTATAATTTATTATCATGAATACATAATTAAAATTAACTTTATTCGATGTTTCGATGATATCTCATCATTTTTAGGAAATTCTATTTAAGTTGGAATTTATTTAAATGGATAAAAATAATTATTTCAATCAATTTTAAAATTACATTAAATAAATATGACCAATGTATAAAATTCAGCAGGGAAATATAAATTACCAATAACGAAAAAATAAAATTTGAAGAGGTAAAAAATTTCTAATATCTAAACTTATAGCAATAAATAATGTCTTCTCTATAACAATGACACTCAGAGTTGGTCCATCGTTTGGAGATAATTAGTGTACTGATTCGTATATAATCTGGTATCAAATTATTACTATCATTATCATTTTTAAGGTTTTTTCACCAAATATGATACGCTAAACTGAAGTTATTAATTAATTATATTTCATAACAATATATAAGTTTTGATCATAAACTATATATTTCCAAACTCCTTTATCAAGTATTAATTATAATATTTTTAGTAAGATAATAATAATATTTTTTACTTTAATTGTTAAAAACTCTCACCTTGTAATGAATATCTTTTTTAATTAAATCTATACCTTATTTAATTATACTATATATCAAGTCAACTAGAATTGAAAATTATAATCTGAAGGTGTCCTGGAACTTTGTAAAAGAACTTGAAAAACTTTTAATATTTTATTTAATACTTTAACAAAACATTACAAACGTAATTCCCAATGTACATTATATATATATTTAATATAATTTATAAGTGTATTTTAAAACAAAAAAGAATTTGTACTATGCTACATGTCTAGATTTCGACAATATATATATTTTAAAATTTTGAAATGGATTATTACCTTCCAAAACATAATAAATAGTTGTGCTACAAAAAATTAAGGAACTACATTTCATGTAATAATAACATCTCTGACATCTCTCATGTGTATAATACATTAATCAATTAAATTGTTGTAGATTTGATATATAAGTGTATTGATTAGAAAATTAACAAACATAATTTATAAATTAGAAAATTAGGAAATTTTTTCAATTATTATTTACAATTAATGACTAAACATTGTATAGTACTATAATTCTTGTTACATTCATTACTTACATACAATAAATAGATATTTAATTTATAGTTTATTTATAAAAAAAATAGCATGTGAGCTTTCTTTATTAAAACAAATGACATATATAACTGACTTAATAGAAAGAGACTACTAAAAAACTACATTGCGTGCTTTTTTATTATTCATAACTTCATTGTTTTAAGGACCAAAAGAGTCGCTCAAAAAACCCTGTTGCTGTTTTCGCCACCCCTCTTTACGAAGTGAGATTGAAGTTGCATTCATAGGCTGCCCCTGAGACCCATAAAATACGACAACTCATAATATCAAAATGCGGAAAGCCATATAAGGAGAAAAAAATTCTTTGATGAGTCACATGTTTGCAACTGTGGATAATGACCTCGTATATATGAGCTCATATTATTATAGGGGTATTAAATGCACAGTCACCCCTTCGACTAAAAGCAATGTTGACAGATATTCAGCTGTTCTATCTTTTCTACTTTTTTGACATGCGTTCAAATTAAGTGGGAATTGTAAAACAAAAATTAATAAAATATATAATCTCACAAATAGCATATCAACAATTTTCGTCATATAACTACATTATATATTAATTCATCTATAATGTTGCCCAAGAAACTGTTTTTGACCACGTGCTTATGAGAAAATTTGGTAGAAAACGTAATTTATCATATACATATCGTCGACTTAGCCGGGCACTTTTCATTTGATTATTGTTATGCATGAACACCAAATATAACTGCACAATTTGCGCATTTCATCTCTGTAAAAGATTTGTTGGTATTCTATATCTTATAGAATAACAATATATACTTCGCCTTTATTTAATTAGGCTTGAGAAAAACAAAATGACTCCCTTTTTTATTGAAAATAATTCGAAGGATTTGATGTGATGTGATTTTTAGTATTTTAATGAGTTTAGTGTCTGATATACAGTTAATCACTTAATATCAGAAAATAATATTTAAAAATTTATATGTCAAATTTATCGAAATATTTTGCTAACGTTTCTAATTAACTTTAATTACAGTAAATTATTTTATGAATTATTTTAATAAATTGATTAATGTTTATTTTTATATGACGGAAACCATTAACAAATATGATTAAGTATTAATTTAGAAGAAGAAAAAAGTATATTGATATGCATTATTAATATATATTTTTTATATATTTAAAAATTAAAATAAACAAAATGAAAATATCTTTAATCAAAAAGATTTTTAAATAAATGATTTTTTAAAAAAACAATATTAACTAATTAATATATACATAAATTCCTTCAAACACTTTTTAAATAATTTAATAAAAATATGTAAAACATAATAATAAAGTGAATTAGAAAAATTCTAAAATGATTATTAAAAAATATAAATTCAAGAAATTAAGATTTCATTTTTTTTAAATTAATTTAATTATTTACAAAATTAGTAAACCATCAAATAATCAATTAGAAAATTTTAAAATAAATTAAAAAATATATATTCAAGAAATATTATTATTTAAGAAATGTATTAATTAATTTAATTATTTACAAACTTAGTAAACCATCAAATATACAATTTAATAAATAATTAAATTAATGGATAACATATTTCGTAAATTAAAATATATATATGTTAATTAGTAAACAAATAAATAAATTATTTTAATTAACCAAAATATATTAAAGAAATAACATAATAATAATAAAAAATTTCATAAATAAATGTACTCGCAACTTGCGTGATTGTTAAATAAGTTAATCGAATAAACTCTCTAAATTGTGAAAAGTATGTCTATATAATCATGGCCGTCGCCGGTGGGGGGGTTTCGAACCCCCTCCTTTTTTCGAATGTCTACCCTTTTTTGATAATGGTGTCCTTTTTCAATACTTTTATGTATTAATTTTTTCTATGATGTATTTTAATCTTATATTTCTAAATATCTAATAAAACAAAAAAATAGTTTGGTGGGGCAAGTGTAAATAAATGCCCTTTTCAGAAAATATTACCGCTACAATGTCAACTGCATCTGTTATTGACCCTGTAACTACTGTGTATATGTGTGTATACGACTGTGTATACATCTAAAAAAATTATAATTAATAAATTATACAAAAAATTATTAGTTAATTAATATATTAACTAATTAAAAAAGATTCTATAAAAATGTCATAAAAAATATCTCAGTATTAGTAGAAGAATTATAGGTAACTGTATACAAGCTAGATGAATATGTGATGAGTTTTAAGTTGGTTTTAAAAATTTATAATAAATTTATATAATTTATTAATTTCTACTAAAAAAGACAGTTCTAATTAATAAATAATTAAATGATACTTGTAAACCAATTAATATATTGATACATTTATCAATTAGTAACTTATAAATTAATAAATACATAATTTTATATAAATTTATTTATTAATCAATACATTATATAAATATTAAAATATAAAACTAATAAATTGTTTCGTTAGTAAAATACAATATTAAAAAAATAAACGATGTATATAATATAGTTTTACAATATGGATAAATGGATTACTATTTTTATTTAAAAAATTAATTAAATTAATAAATCGATGAATAAGTAAAAAACATTTAACAAATTAATAACTTAATAAATTAATAATTTGCTGAAATAAAACATGTAATATATTCTTTTGGTATTAAAACTATAATATGAAATTGGTAAAACATAAAATAATTGATGTACGTTGCATAAAATAATTATAATTAAATATAACGATGAATTCTAAAAGTTAAACAAAGTAACATCGTTTGTTTATATAATGATAAATTAATTCCAAATGTTTATATATATATATATATTTATTAATTAGACATCCCTTGTGAAATGGTTACATTTTAGAGTAAAATATTTACTAAATGAAAAATTATCGCTTTTGAATATTTACTCTTTCGCTTTTTGCTATAGCTGTACTCTATTACTTTGAATGAAAAGTATCCCTACCATGTATCATTGCAAAATATTTTTATAACATAAATATTCTATATAGGTATATATACAATATATGCAAGAAGTAGGCCCTACCGCTATAAATAAAAAGGGCAATTAATGCAATTAAATAGAATGTAAAAAAATATCTCATATATATATTTCAAACATTTCATAATATATAAGTGCATTTTTACTATAGCTTCAATTTTGGTAAACAAATGTTTCTGGAAGTTCTTCTGCTTTCCGCATTAGTTTGTGTTGTGCTAAATATTAACTTTAAAAAAATAATTAAAGTTAATTAGAAATCACAATAATTTTTTTAACATTAACGTTAGATATTTTCAAATGTAAATGATTATAAAGTACAATTATATGTTAGTAATGGTTCTGACCTTTTCAAAAATTTAACTGAGAAATGAATGAGAACCATAATCATTAATCGTCAATAATAATGACATATTTATAAATTATAAAGTAATATTTTCAAATTTTAATATAAATCTAGAATATATTAAAAGTATAGTATACGCTACATACTAATTCTTATAAACTATATATGGTATATATATATACTGAGTGAGTATATAAGCAATTGGGACAAAATGAATGAAATTATGGATCTTTTGGTATAATTTTTTTTTAATAAATAATTTTATAATATATTTGAAGAAACTAACTAACTAACTAACTACCCCATTAAAATTTCGTAAAAAATGTATTATAAATGTTTTTATTTGATATAGATTTATTAACAGTAGAATGAACAAACAAAAAAATCATCGTATAACAGGAAGGAAAGTTTTGGAAAAGACTGGCAACAATTATTGATTTTGTATTCAGTTGTAATTCAAAAATGATTTCCCTGATTAATCTGAAAGGTTAACATGTTAACACATTGAAGTTTTCACTTTTAAAATATTTTAAACTCCTAATTGATCCTGTTGTTAACGTCATCATTGTCGTGACAAATATAATTGAATTTTTGATAAATACGGTTTGTTTTATATATACGGATATATGTAATGATGAATGTTTGACATGTAATCCACATATATGTGGTGTTCAGCATTAAGAAAGTAATTTTTATTATAAAAATGTGTTTTTTATAATTTTTTGTTATATAGAGGTCGCCATAAAAACCCGCGCATGAAAATATAAAAGTTTTAAAAGCTCATAACATGGTCTACACAGTGTATTATAAAAGAAGCAAACAATACAGATGAATAATTGGTTCAAACACAGTTCAAATGTAATCACCACGGATTTCAATTATTTTCGCCAGGTCCACTTTCAACCTATTGAATTCTTTCAGAAATTGCCGCTCGTTGAATGTTGCGATGTAATTATCAACAGTCACTCGTATGTCGTCAATACCATT
>JAUZND010021206.1:0-25461 GCA_034780555.1 Coelogynopora nodosa | reverse complement strand
AAAAGTCATGAAATTTCGTTACTTAATTTACAGTAGAAAAAAAGTTGTGAAGTAAAATATAGGAGGGGGGGCGGATTTCGCCCCCCCCCCAGGTCAGATAGGGTTAAATATGCCTACTTTCAAATGAGTGAAAGTCACGTTTTGGTGTAATAAATTTGCCAAAGCTTTTCAACAAAACTTTTTGTGATAATTCCAATGCAAACCAAAATATTTCCAACTAATCATAGGTCAATATTTTTCATTTCTTAATGTCACAAATACGATGCAAAATTTTAAATAATAAAATGTTTAATACAAATATATTAACCATTTTTATAAATATGTCATAAATAAAATTAACAATTATTTCATCTCTAGAATGTCGCTTTCAATCAATTATTATTATTTTAATTTAATTTAAATCATAAACAGATAAATTTAATTATAATATACAAGATGAATAGGGAAATTATTAAAATAAACATAAACTTCTCTTAGAATTTAGTTTGTTAATAATTATTATATAATATATTTAAAAAATACAAAAACTTGAAGATAAAAGTTTTTTTTAAGAAATAATATTTAATTGGTACATGTACAAAAAATAAACTAATATATATAGGAGATAAAATTTAAAAAATTACAGCATATTAGTTCACTGTTCGTATGTTTCTTGTTACGTTTCATCAAAATACTAAATATAACATAATCATATTATTATATTACAAAAAGACACAAATATCTAAATAATAAAATACACCATATTTTTATAATAATAATAATTAAGATGTACAAATATACATATTATTCAAACATTAACGAAAAAACAAAAACATTTAAACACACAATTTTCTGTTCTTTAAATTATTATATACATACTTTAGGAAGTCCGAATTAAAAAAGTTATTTGCGCAGCCGATTTTAAATACAAATTTAATTAGGTAAGCTCTTCATTCTCAATTTATTCATATTGTAAAACAACATTGAGAGCAAAACAGCAGCACTCAATTTAGATCTAGAAGATCTATTATCTGCGAAGCAAATGAATTTATTGAATACGTAATAGATCATATTGTAATCGATGAATAACAGATTGAATAAGTTAAATATAGGAAACATATAAATATACTCTTGAAGATTTAGTTATTTATTCAGAACAATATATCTCCATGTTGATTCATCTAGTCATCTTTCTAGTCACTTTACATTATTAAAGAACTTATGTTAATTAAACATGATTGCTAGCATAAATTGGAATAAAAATTTAATTAAAATTTATATTTTCTTGATATATTAGCGCAAATTGAACTCAGAAGAAAACGTGTAACACAAGCTTACAAAAAATAATGAGGAGCTCATGTAAGGAAATGTAACAATGAATTAGTGATACAAAACTAAAACCAAAAAAGGGGAAAGGCAGCTGGCACATTTTGTAAAATATATATTTTTAATGGTTTTAGTTCTTAGTATACATTTAAATAATTATGAAAATATAGGCCTCAATTAAAAGGTTATATAATTAAAAGTAAGTTTTTAACTTTGTACATGTTATGCATAAAATGTATCGAGATCGATAGCGATTATTATGAACACTGATACACTGAAAATATAGCCTGAAGATCATCATGAACACTGAATATATGGCTTGAAGATTATCATAAACACTGAAAATATGGCTTGAAGATTATCATGAACACTGAAAATATGGCTTGAAGATTATCATGAACACTGAAAATATGGCTTGAAGATTATCTTGTGCACCACAACTGATCGTCTCCTAAAACAGATGAAAACTTTTAAAATATAATATATATGTAGATGATAAAGATATGTTCTTGCTGCAGTTCTCTAACGATAACTTTTTCATATATTTGATAAGTTCATTGTGGTGTGGATTTGTGAGCTATAATGAGCTAATGGCATCTACAATATATTTAAAGTTGAAATAGTATAGAGTAACACAATAACATTTTTTATAATAATATTAATACACTGAATTCAACTAAATTATAACCCTTCAAATAGTAAATAATGTTAAATACTATATCATAATTTAAATACGAATACATTATATTCAAAAAACAAAATTCAAAAAAACTTAGTTTTTAAAAAAAATTGTTAACGATTTTTTTATGATTACATCATAAAAAGGGCAATTTTGAAAAAATATGAAAAATAAAATGTGTCAACCTTAAATTTGCGGGAAATATTGTTGGTAACTCAAACAGACAAACATTTAGTTATTGGTCATAGTTTTTTGATGAGGTTAGAAATTCAAAAAGAAAAAAATTGTTTATTACAAATATCTTTTTTGTTCAAATATTTTTTACTTTTTACATATCTGTAAGTTTTGGAGCGATTTGAGTAGTAGAAAATGCTACTTTGGTGTACGATATGATCTGGCCAGATCTTATATTTATCATATATATTTATTACCTATGTACACATTTTCGGATCTTTCTAATGTGGATGGAACTTTTGTTTTCATTGGTTTATGTACATAAATTACTTAATATAATGTAATGTGTTTACCTATATTCTTCGCACAACTCATTTTATTGTACTAGGTATTCCAATAAATAAATCGATTATTGATCCAATATAGCATAAAATAACAATATGTAACTAACTACCCTATATCAATATATTGCAAGGTGCTCCAGCACAAATAACTTTTTTTTATCGTGTCTCACAGACCGGATGTATAAACATAGACTACGCTTGGTATACTTAGATTGGTCTGTGTCTAGGGTAGATCGATATAAATGTAGCACGATCTACAAAACCGTATGTATAATGGAGACTGTGCTATGTCTACATGTAGCACGATCTACGTGTAGCACGATCTATCTACCTTAATAATGGAACGTTTTTATTGGATGTTAGAATATAAGTAAATAGTTACATATGAAATAATTTACCTATTACAGTATAGACATTCCCTGTGTCTATATAACTCACACATAAAGGTTAAAGTTGTATGCATACATTTTATTTAAAATGTTTACATTGCCTTGTTTGATGAATTAAGTTATTAATGGTAACTCCTACATTTGGAAAATTGGAAACATCACGACTGGTAGAATTATATGAAGAGCACAGAGAAGTAATAAAAAGGAATGGACAGGAAAGCTAACACCGAAATACGAAGAAAGAAAGATTGGGAGAAAATTGTTGATGATTTATTTGCAGGAAATTGGAAATAAGTTTTTAGTGAAATCAACAAAAAAGAGATGGCAAAACGTCAAAGAGGCAGCCAAGGAAGAGTATGTTAAGGAATTTGTTAACACATTCGAACATTTTAATGAATTTCTATATTTATATATATATATATATATATCTATTTATATGTATAACTCTTTTATAAATTATTAATAAAATATTATATTATTAATATTATTAATAATATTAATATAAAATTATTATTATTATTAATAAATAAGCAATATATTTCGTTCCAGCGCACAAAATAATAAAAGGGAATATTTATATATGATTTAGAGCAATAAAATTATGTAGTGACAATAAAATTACTTGAATCGTTACTTATTATATATATATAAAAAATAGTTGGCTCCGTTTTAAAGAAATTACTTGACATCTATTGAAAGGTATCCCGCATATATGTAAGATATTTAGGCTAGTTAGCATGTGTGCGTATAACATTGTAGAACAAAAAATAGACCGACCATCTAGTCTATGACGTATGACGTATGCAGTCTATGATGTATGCAGTCTATGATGTATGCAGTCTATGACGTATTTCATGCTAGATAACTCAACAATGTAGACCGACCTATGTAGACTATAGATTGACCTAAGGTTTATACATTTGGCCTAGACCAAGCTACGGTTATTTGTAGAACGATCTACCCCTAGATCAAGTTATAGAACGTTTTATACATCCGGCCTCTGGAGACAATAAATATATTTCACCATAGTAATACTAGTTTGTTCTTGAAATTAATTCTAAATTTTTACTTTTTACCAATTTACCAATTATCAAAACGTATGTTAAATTAAAAAATTATACGTTTTTTGGTAATTTTTTGAATAAGTATGAATATGTTCGTACATTTTATGCATTGGTATAAGTGGATTCATAAATAATTTAGAAAAAATGTTATTAATAAACAAATCTAAAACATTTGAGAAGATAATTATGGCAAAATTTGGTACAAAATATTCACCTTTTGATCAGTTAATGAATTGATAAAATATGAATTCTTAAAAGAAATTCACTAAAATTATTATAAATTCTTTCTATGTAAATATCAAGGATATCTTTGTGATAATAGCCTCACTGTATTTTGAAATAGCCAAAAGATTTTTCAAAACACATTGGAGTAGAAGGTAAAAGAGGTTACTATTACCAACACAATTGACTAATTATTGTAATACCAATTAACAAAATCACTTATTAAAAATAATTTAAAAGTAAATTAACAAGTATATTTAACTATTTTAGCGAAGTTGTGTGTAAACTTTATTTACTACAAATGAAGAATTAAACTGTGTTCAACCCCCCCTGCCTCCTTCCTTTGCCATTTTATTGTAAAAAATATCCTTTTTATTTTAAAGCAGCGAAACTTTTGTTGATTAAATATATTTATTCAATTTTGAACTGTTTATATATACAGTAGGTTACTGTCTGTACCATGGATATGGAGTCCTTTCTCTCTCACTCCTAAATGTACAATCTAACATAATCACCTTATATACGATGGTTACGAAAACGATGAGTCATATACACCAGTTTTGCGAGGAAACCGTAGGCTAAAGAAATATTTAGCTGTTCTGCGCATCCTAAATAGGATAATTATGTTGAAATTTTAATGTAATTAATTTTTGCTTAATAAAATAAGTTATTTTTTAACGATATTATAAATAACCATACAATTTTACTACGATTTTAAAGGTGCAAAATAAATCTCATCTAATAAACTTTTCATTTGTTAAAAATAGCTTTGAATAATTTCTATATGGGCTGTGCGCAATTGCAATAACAATTATTTTGCCTCGCAAAACCGAGAATGATTCATCTTTCTCACAACCGTCGTAAGGCACAGATTGGATATCTATGTATAAGTACGATAAATAGATATCTATAGTCTGTATAAAATATTGGCACTATTTCAGTCAACATCATGTTTTTTGTTATAGATCCCCGTTATACAAATAACCACTAAATTGTAAATTTTCACGTTAATTGCATTTCTTTTTTAAATTTTATTATATTTACTGAACTTAATATAACTAACAAGAAAAAAAGTCAGAAAACAGTTTAATGGACTCACAAAATTCGTTTGCAAAGCTTGGAGGTGTCACAGAAGATTTGAGAGGGTTGTCGAATCACCCGAACCACCGGTTTGACCACTTTGTAGTAGTGAAGTTTCAAGTTGCAGCCTCTGGAATCATTAGAGATAGTACAAGTTGAACATTTTGAAACACCTTCTATAACAATTAATGTAAGCCATACAAGAACAATAAGGCTTCGAAAAACACGATGTCCAGAATAATTTATAAAAGACCTAACAATAATAATTGTTGCAAATTCAAGGTGTTGTGTATTTAACCATACAGTGTATTTATTAGATGTATTGATTAATATTATAATACTTAATAACGGCGGAGCCGGCTACAAACAAAGACTTCTTATCTACTGGCTATGTCTGTCTTGCATTGGAAAAAGACAAGCGAACTTTGGTTCGAGGTATGTCAAGTCGGCGCAGTCGCAATTAACTTATTGGTTGACACCGGCAGCCAGGTCTCTATCCTACCACTCGACCTGGAACGGCAATCCGGTTTGCCCTTGACTTCTCCTTCTCCCCAAGTCGTTAGAGCTTGTGGTGGGGGAAAGGTCGACGTACGGAGATAGCTTCAGGGAGCAGAGCACGTGCATCGAGGAAAAATATTAGTGACCACCGACGATTCGAGACCCATTATGGGTATGGACTTTTTACCAGGTCTCCAACTCGTAAAGGATTGTGCTCCTTGTTCACTACTTCGCTTGGAGGAGATTCTTCATAAAATAAACGGAGTGACCGGCTATTCCGTCCTAGATCTCGAAAAGCTATCTACAAGTATCCCTTGACCAAGGAAGTCAAGTGTTGACCTCTATCTTAACGAACATAGGTCATTTTGCTTACGCCAAAATGCAATTTGGTATCTCTGGCGGCGCCACTTATATTTCAAGAAGTAGTTGATACTGTTCTCAAAGATATTTTCTATTTGGCTTTTAATCAAGATGACATCGTCATCGGCGGCCCCGAAATTTCTAAATGACTCAACGTTGCAAATCGTCAAAGAAAGACTCTCCGTTCATCACTTCAAACTCAATGATAACAAATGCAAAGTAACTCGCCAACAAGTCAAATGTCTTGGATTCCTGTTGTGCGTGGGTCAACTTCTATCACATACAGACCGAGTTGCCTGGTCATCATCAATCCAACAACTAAGCGAAAATAATTATTCAATAATTTAAGCTGCACCTACGAGGAAGTTGTATTAGTCGGCTTCTTCTTGCATCATAATACCACCGAGAGCTAACGAATCAATTCCAAATAGCTGTGTCTGCCTTCAAACTCTCCAAACTCGAATCTCTGTCCAATGTACTGAGAAGTTTCTACCAAGTACTTCGTTGCCCGTCTATCTCCGAACAAAAAATCAGAAACCAAAACCTTCTATCATTACCGACCGAATCGGCAATAATATTCGCTGTATGACCAAAAAGATTGGTGCATGATCCCGACTGCAACCCTCCTCAAGGAGATTCTGATCATGAAATTTCACAATTCGAACAATCTGAAAGAATCGATGCTCTTAATGCCCCTCTGATGACCCTTAAACATAGCACCCTTGCAAGGATACAGTCCGAAATATATCAGCCTTAAAAACAAGACAGTGGAGAGGTGTTGTGTATTTAACTCTTCAAATGCAGATCCTAAATTATTAGATGCGAACACTCAGGTAGTGAGTCAGGGAGTCTTCTTCAATACTGTAGTTGATCTTGTTTCTTCTGGGTGACCACAGGAACAAACAGAAAAGTAATTCTTATTCATGACATTGTACGCGCAACAAGAATGAAAAAGCTGTGTCTCTACTGTTTTTATGCTTTTACAGGATGTGACAACACATCAGCTGTTGTTTCAAATGGCAAAAAGTCAGCATGGGTTAGGTTGGAGTGTACATCCAGAGATAACATAAACATTCATGAGATGTTCAAAGCCACAATGTGAAATACTCCATAGAGGGGGATGTTCGAGAAATATAAAGATTTATAATAATAATTTATGACCAAACAAGTGAAAGTTCAGGAATCAGCGTGGCCCGGAAAGATATGTGTGTAACAAAGATAAAACCATTTGACAAGCTTCCATCTACAGCAGGTGCATTTCTGCAGCACGTCAAAAGAAATCTGCTTTTTAAGCAGGACATTTGGGTGGCCAGTGTATCACAGGACAGCCAGAATACCCTGACCCATATGTGCGTAGGGTTTGAAAAAATTGAGGATAGGCAAGATATGAACCAAAATGGGTAACGAGGCATCAGTTGCATGCAGATAATTCATTAAGTGTGGATGCATGAAAGGATGCAAGAAACACTGCAAATGCAAAAAGGAAGGATTAACCTGTATATGATCTCTATGTGGCTTCCAAGCCTCTTGTTGTTGACTGCTTTTAAATGCTTCCATCTTAATAATTCCACATTTTACTTTAGCTTTTTTATCGTGCGTTCAGCATGACATTTTTTAGTACTATATATCAGGTCATTTCTTTATATTCTTGGATTAAGTATTTATGATAGTCATTCTAATCACATAATTATATCTGTTATAATTGGTTAAATAAATGGCTTTATATCAATGAACACGTGTTCGATTGTTAATTACAATTTACTTATCATCACACTTTAAAAATTTCCCTTTGTTAGAGTTCCGTTAATGAGTAATCATGTCTTAAGTTTAACTACAATAATCAATAAAACATACTCTTATTAAATGTTTAACTAATTGTTTAGCCAGTAATACAAAAATATTTGTTGGTAATAGTCTAATGGAAGCTTTGTGCCAAGTTTCATGCTTTTATCCATCTTTGAACAATCCTTGTGGCTTATGGGGTCTACTACTATACCTGCAAATCTGCTGCTTGCTGCACAAAACAAGCAATTGATTAGCTATTAAACAGTCTCTATCTGTTTCTTTGTGTAGCAGTACTCACATATGTAGTTGAATATACTTGACTATTACATAAATATAGTGCTCATCAATAACGGTAACTAACAACTGACGACAGTGCATTATTACAGACAATAGAAAAAGAAATAACGTTTGTATAAAATTGTATCAAAGAAGGAATGTATAGTGTATAATCTGGAATTCTGAATCAGACAGAAATTGTATTATTTGTAAATAGACGCAGGTCAAACGATTATTAAAGTATGCCGCCATCAGCAAACGCCAACGATCCAGATTTTAACGGCATTTCTGAATTTCGAGTCGATTTGCGTAATTCGAAAGACATGGAATCTTGGTGTTATCCGGGAGATATCTGCCTCTTTCGCCCCGGGGACACCGTGATCGGTCAAGTTGCACTCGAGTTAACTCATCCTCTCCTGATAGAGCGTTTGTTGCTGTCAGTCCACGCTGATGGGACTATCAACCAGCAACAGTCACACGGCGTAGACACAGATCACCACGAAGTTTACATTGACGATGGCCGAGACTTATTTCCACAAGATTTGGACGGGTTAGACAGTGGTGTTCACAAATTTCCATTTGAAATACAGCTTGCTAGTCGAATGCCCTTTTCCATGATATCAATGTCTGGTAACGTACATTTCTCGATTAAGTGTAAAATTGTTTTGCATTCCAATGAAAAGAAAGAGAGGTTTCACGAATCCATTGTGCTACACCGAATTATTTTTATCCAGCACTTTCTGCCACAAATGGAGTTCACTTCGCTCACTAAACCCTATGAACTTGGAAAACAGAACCAACTAGTTACCAACCATTCGGATGCTGTTAACTGTGTGGTGAAAATCGGGAAGCGGGTCTACGAAGCTGGAGAAATTATCAATATCAGTGCCCAGGTTAAGAAGAAGAATTTTGATGTTGTCAAAGAGACATCAGCAGTCGTTGTAATGCAGATAACCTTCAATACAGCTGCTGCTGGACAACACAGTGAAAACAGCGTTGTATGTGATCTCACAGTCCATCACAATGGAAAATGGAAAGGTGTGTATATGACAGTTTTAATTGTTTAATATTTGTTTTAAAATACTATAAATAAGATTTAATCCATTATATGGAAATCGAAATCGGACATCAGAATTTATTAATGTATTGAAATCATTTTGTCGGTTCAAATAGCATGAAATATTTATTTGCTGCAGACGGGTTATAACACATCATATTCTAAATATTTTTATTTGATTATGTAGTATTCCTAAAATAATTATAATTTCATTCACCATTACTAAATAGCATTATAATATCAAAGTCATCATAATATTTTTTAGATATGACGTTTTCTTTCACTAAATTGTAACTTCTTATTAATTCTTAAAAAATAAAACTTTTGCTAGAACAAAGCAATAACAGTAATATATATATATATGTATTCGAAAAAGATAACAATCTTCATCATATCCCTGATTCAATCACATTCATCCCAATAGTAATAATGTAATTGTTATCCTTCTAATACTGTTTCTGCCATCTCCCTAATTAAATATCTCCGGCATCTTGAATCTCTACTCTTAAGACAATTTTAACATTTTGTTCACGATACATCAAAAAGTCATATCTCCCGTCGATACACTTTGCCTCCATTTCACGTATTTTTGCCCATCTAATCTATAATTAATTGACCTATATTATTATTATCGTATTTGATCAATGGTATATTATATAAATTGCATTTAATATTACATTTCTAAGCCTTAATGATTTGTCATTAATGAAAAATAGCACCGAAATAGCCCAATTAATAGACATCAATTTCAATCAAGTATATTTTGCGTTTTTTTCAAAATTATTTCAATTAAAAATATTATTGTACAAAGTATTATTTTTTTAGAGTTAAACATATATAATACTTTTTTTTACCCACAACCTTTTAACATCAGATCAGAAATGGAAAGACCGCAAGTTGACATTGCCTCGATTAATTCCGTCCTCCAGTAATCATCCCCACTTTAAAGTGGAGTACTTCTTTCAGTTCAGCGTGTTCTTTGAAAAAAATCATCGGCACAATGTCACCTATCAAGTACCGCTGGTCATTGGACCTCGACTCAATGACTTGTCACACAGCCATCCCTTTGCACTTAAACAGACTGAATTTGATAAACGAATTCTTGTGAGTTATCGGAAGGTAGACGGACTTGTTAAACTTACTTAAATCTGATGTTAAGTGATGATTATTTTAATTTTAGTTTAACTATTATATTTCTTAGTGTGTTCATATTATACCACATATTGTGCCACAAGGAACTGACACTATACGATGTAAATATTGTTTATATCGTGTTCTTTTTGTATGTGCCTTTATAATATTTTCAAAACGTTCAGTCTTAATTCATAGGACTAGTCTGAAATAACATTTATATAAAATAGTATGATAGTATTATAACAATACTCTGAGTATATTATGGTATCAAAATACATAAGAATTAATGCAAATATATTTGTTTTGTGTAACTATACACACCTTTCCAGTGGATAAAATAGTCCGATATATTAGCATATTTATATTTTTAGTCAAACGTAAGTTGAATTGAAACAAAAAAACATTTAAACTCGCTCATTCTTACAATTTTAAAGGAAACACAATGAGTCTCAACCACGCCATAACGAGAGAATAAATTCTACACATTCCATTTCTACACGAATAAAGACACAGAGAGACGCTAGAAACTCTAGAGTTGATAGAGACAGAATTATCTATTAATGTTATAAATATATTCATGCGCAATAATCTATCGAAGCTGTGAACCAGAAAGTCATAACGAGTTATACGAAAGTCGAGACTGCGAGCCCCATTATTACCGTCAGAAATAGTTTCTGCGAAGAGATAAGTTGATTTGCGAAGTAAAATTTACATGGGACAGTGTAACTATAGCCGTACTTTACTTAAGAAAAGCATTTCGTAGAGAGTAGAGTACCTATATAGTAGATAAGTATTTCTAATAAGGGTAATAATAACACTGTGTTTGGCAAAACTTTTCATAAAATAATAAAACTAAATTATGAGATCCTCCTAATTCTATTTGAAATCATCCATAAATCCAATAAGAGAATGTCTCTCGGATCGTCACATGTGTTTTACTGTTATATATATATATAATATATATATTATACATATAATATATTATATATATTATATATTATATATATATTATACTACCTAGATATATATTTATTTTTTAATGTTTTATAAGTTATTATATTAGTTAACTTAACTTATCCTCACCTTATACAGAATTCATTGTATTCATTACATTCCTTTGTCATTTTTATTTCGATAAGTGCCACGGAACCGAAAGCTCAGACTCAGACATATAAAACATATATTTGTCTTCATTGATAATCGAAACAAAAAAGAATTCTGAAGATTTTCTTTATTTTATTTTATTATAAAAACACTTAGATTTACACAGATTAAACTCTTATTTGGTATCTTGTATGTCCAAGCAATTTTTTTTACAATTTATGTAAATAGAATAATTAAATAATAATATTTGGATACTCCCAAAGTAAACAAAACAAAGTAACCAAAGCAATATTATGTGTAACACCAATGTAACCAAATATACGTATCTGATTTTCTAATATAATCGAGTAACTATGAAGATTAATTCATAATTAAACACTGAACACATTTTATTAGAAGTTAATGATAGATATTAAGCTAAGATCATTAAAACAAGAATATAAACTTATGTCGCACTCCATTTTATTGCCTAATAAATCACACAAGAAATAAGTAATTAGTACTGCTTATTCACATAAATCCATATTAATGAAACAGTGTATGTCTATGTCTTCTGCTGACTGTCTATTGATGGTCAGAATGCATACAAGACCATACAAGACCATACAATACCGTACAAAATCATACAAGACCATACAAGATCATACAAGATCATACAAGACTATACAAAACCATACAAGACCGTACAAAACCATACAAGATCATACAAGACCATACAAGACCGTACAAAACCATACAAGACCATACAAGACTATAAAAAGTCAATACAAGACCATACAAGACCATACAAGACCATACAAGACCATACAAGATCATACAAGATCATACAAGACTATACAAGACCATACAAGACCGTACAAAACCATACAAGATCATACAAGACCATACAAGACCGTACAAGACCATACAAGACCATACAAGACCATACAAGAGCATACAAGACTATAAAAAGTCAATACAAGACCATACAAGACCATACAAGACCATACAAGACCATACAAGTCAATACAAGACCATACAAGACCATACAAGACCGTACAAGACCATACAAGACCATACAAGACCATACAAGACCATACAAGACCATACAAGACCATTCAAGACCATACAAGACCATACAAGACCATACAAGTCAATACAAGACCATACAAGACCATACAAGACCATACAAGACCATACAAGTCAATACAAGACCATACAAGACCGTACAAGACCATACAAGACCATACAAGACCATACAAGACCATACAAGACCATTTAAGTTACAACATTAAAACTTCCTAAACATTCAAATTATAACTGAAAGATGCGCACCTCGGCGTAAAATTATTGGATCCAATCTTTTGTAAAAAAGATAAAAACAAATTCATGCACTAAGGTTGCAAAGGTATAGATATATTTACATAGTATTAATATTTTTTTCAATATATTCATTACATTATATATATATATATATTATATATTGACCATATTTCATTTAAATTTACTAAGTACTGAGCAATCCTCACCACACAATGACGAATGACTGAGTTACTAATTTTTTGTCATTTCTATTTATGAAATTTTTAGCATATTATACTATTATAATCAATATATAAGAACTGATAAAAGCTCAAAATTGTAAGTATACATTTCTTGATTATAATTGTATGAAACAATAATATTTACAGGATAAAAAATATATTTTCGATATCATGATATGGAAAACAATTGATATATACATGTTATATTTGCTTTAGTTGTTAGCAACAATAGTAACAAACATATCGAAAATTTGCACTAAAGTTATATATTTTTATATTTATTAATGTTTTCAGTTGTTGATTCGGGTGAAGTTGGGTAATATATTAGAATATCATATATTAATAAAAAGTTTTTAATAAAAAATTAACAGTTCAATCAATATAATAAAATATAATGAAAAATAAATAACATAAATATAGTATAATTTAACTAGTTTAATATAGCCTAATGTATCAATCCATAGTGAATTATAGTACCTACTGACACATTTAATAACGAAATTATTTTCAATAATTTCTAGTTGGTATATGGACATTAATTAAATTGAATGATCATTGAATTATGACATTATGAACATGATTTTTTAAATTTTAGCAAAATGATTTCTAACTTAAAAATAAATATATTGTTCTAGAGATTATATTTTTCTTTTCTTTTATATTATATTTTCATGTATTTTTTCATATATTTTCATTATATATATTTTATATTATATTATATTTAGATTATATTTTCTTTTCTTTTATATTATACTTTTCTACATCACACTTTACATGTTTATAAATTGTCCATGCTTTATAATAGTAATGAATGATGAAAACATTTTTAGTGTAAAAAAGCGCACACATTAGTTGACATAATATATGAAAAACACATGGCAACATCTCTTATCAATATTATCGAAAGCCATCAAAGTGCATTAAAAACATCTATAGACTATGGTAGTTTCATGGTCGACCTATAAATTAGTAAACAACAAATTAGAAAATAGTTAAAAAACCTTCCAGGTAAGTTCTGCACAAAATAATTTCTTTTAATAATTTGTTTATTTCGTTTTTCTAAAAAGCACAAAATATAAAGATAAGGAGTTATCGTTTTTAATAGACATTAATTTTGTTTACCTTTTTCTTTAGTGTTAATGAACAAAACATATTTCAAAATATATTTAATTCCAAAAAACCAAATATGCTTTATTTACTATATTTATATTTAAAAATGCTGTTAATATGTATATAATATTTAAGACCTAATATTTTATAATTTTGTTTATGATGTTAACTTCAGAATTATAATTAACAAAACATATACCTAAGGATGTCTTTGTTAAAATAATTATATAGCGACACATTTAATCTGGTTTAAAATGAATATAACTAATACAAATCTTATTGTTTAATGGGCTTTGAAAATAATAAAAATAATTAAACTTTTGAAAGAAATTATATGTTGATCACTAATGAGAAAATCCCTGCAGTTCACGTGTTTGTAATCATAAAAATACTTTTGATTAAAGGAATGTATCAACTTGAAATAACAAATTTTTATGAAGTAAATGCCATTTTTATATAAATTATAAGAAATAATAAAATTGAAATTGAAATATAAATATAATTTAAAACCATTATAAACGTCACTTTAAAAAAGCAGAAATCGTATAAGTTGTATAAAATTATATTTTATAATGTAGAACAAATATTTTATTACATTGTGTAGAACAGTCAATCATAATGTTTTTGCTTTGTGAGTTGTCATTAACTAATGTAAGAGGCATGTAATATTAATGTCGCATTTATTTAATGGATTTTAAATAACTATTTCAAATATTTTAAACACAACTCCCTAAAATTTCCTTAGAACATAAAATAATTCACACTTTTACGTTTCAAATTCTACTTTGGCAGGACACTTATGTAAATTTAATATGATTGTCCCCAACTCAAACAATGGTCGATAAGTGAAAAAAATAGTTTTAAATAAATTTCCATCAAACGCTTTTGTTCTGAACGTAACCACGCACAATACGCTTCTCGGTGAATTATGTACAACTATTAACACATATATATAGTTTTCATTTCCAATTTCTTTTTACTTGTAACATAATGCTTGTTAGCTATAATTATTGTCGGCAAAATATGTTATACCTTTTCGCTTTCACTGGATGTCTTATTTTAACCAATTTCCAATGTTCACATGCGAGCCCCACACGTAAGACCATTGAGGAATGTCACCTGATGGAGTTGAACGAAACCCAACGGCCAACAACAGAGTATTTCGAATGTTTACGATTTTGTCTGGATACTGCGACCTGTCAAGGCTTTATCTATGACTTCCCCAGATGCAGACTATTAACGGCGAGGAAACGGCCAGTGATGGAGAAGAATACCAACTGCGTGCGGACGAAGACGGTCAATTGGATTTCAAGTCGAATGGTTAGCGACTATTTCCAGTGCCCTATAGGGTACAATGATCTTAGCTTCGCTAAATCACAGTATAAACTTTACCAAAGCGGGACGATTGAAACTGCGGCTGCTCAATGCCAAACTGATGGTACAAAATTAGTTCAAATCAATTCTTTCCAGGAGACAGAGTGGCTGAAGTCAATATTAAATTCGACTGGTTTATTAAGCGCAATTGTTGGTGGTATTAGACGGCCGCCCAGAGAGCCCGAAGAACAAATACTTAAGGAACAGTATAATTATTGGTATTGGCATGGTAGCGATGAAATTTTTTTTCCTTATGATATTATACATGCTACTGGTTTCTATCCGCAATCTATGTATGCTCAAAATACAACAGGCATTTCACTGAAGGTTACTGGAAAAGTTGTTGGAATCAACAATACGGTTACAGACTCGGCGTTTTTTTGTGAGTGTATTTTGGAATGGTAACTTTTTATAAACCTGTTTCGTTTGAATAAAAAATACATTTGTTTAAACATAATAATAGCATAAACAAAACAATACTACATGTTTTGATTAAATGAAGCATGTGTAAAAAAATTCTACTTTAAACCATAATAAATGTATTGTTTTTATCATTTAAATTTATTTTGTTTTTATTTTTTACTATTTTGCTGTTTTATACACTGCATGGCCATTTTGATAGTCATAATAGATATCCACATATAAATAGCACCGGATTTCTTTACATTATGCTAATTTATTATATTAATATGATTTAATAAAATCGTTATTACTAGTTATTTAATATATATCTATAAAACGTATTTATGATTAAGTAATGTTTTAGAGTATTTTTTAAGAGTGGTTATAATGAGGCTTACAGTCTCCACATAACTTAGTTTTTATATGAGCTCATATACAGCAAAGAAGAAATCGGTTTTGTGTTTCTTTTAGTACTAATTATATTATAACACTGATTCATCATGTTAATATAGATAGAATTGATTAATTCATTACTTTTAATATTTAAGAGAACACTTATTAGTGGCAGTATTTTATAGCAATAATGAATACAAAAGATATAATTTTAACGTATGTGAAATCTTTCAATTTAAATAAATTCGTCGGAAATTGATATATAAAGCATAATATATAAAACAAATTTTGTTTCATCTCGTGGAGCAAATTATGTAGAACGATAACAACAATATTTATAAATAAATTTCCCATAAAATTAGAATAGGTTTAATATGAAGTATGCGAATTTTACAAGTCTCGAGCTGGACTGCATTAACTGAGAGATACAATTACAAACAGTATTGAAAATTAAAAACTACTGGGGGTGAATTTGAAAGACGACGAAAGGAGGAAGATGGGATGGTGTTTGGGATGTTCACTGAAACTTCACCTTGATGTTGAACCATTTTCTAATGTTTTTTCAGATTTTCGACTCTTGAATCAGTATGTCGATTGACAATGGCACTGATGACTATTTTTCACAAAATAATTTTTATAGTCGTCTCTTACGCAATTTTCTTTTAAATATTTTAATTTTATTTTGACGTGACACTATAACGTGTATTTTTTAACTCAGTCTAAATTAAATGTTTTTCCTCTATACTCTTCTATATATTAATATTCAAATTAATCTATTTTTAATAACGTACATTAAAATATCAGTCAAACTTCTGTCGTTTATTGTAAGTTGTATTTTGCTTGGTGAACACTCCATCTAAGTACATCTAAGTACATCTAAGTACATCTAAGTACATCTAAGTACATCTAAGTACATCTAAGTACATCTAAGTACATCCATGTATCCACTCAACCCCCAACAGTAGGTAGTTTACGCTAGCATGCAAGCATTCATCATTAGGAATTGCTTTTGTTTTCTATCAAAATTGTCATAAGCGACAACCCCGCTTTGAAACGGTTTAAATCTTTATGGCTTTAAATATTAATGTTAACGATTTATTAATTAACTCTGGTGATAAAATATTGATAAGATGGTCTTATAGTTTCCATATCCACCAACACCTTTATATCACATAAGATCCAACAGTAATAAATACGACAGTAAGTAAAATTTGTGTTTTTAATAATTGATTTTTACCGTAAACAAGCCGATACTCCTAAGTTTGTGATTAGGAATGTAAATATAAAATAAAATTTGAGTTACTACGTGCAATATTTATTCTTAATCACAAATATGAAAGACCATAAATAAAAATCAGCTGTAATAATCAATAAAATAGTACATATTTCAATTGCAATTTTAAATGTATTTGTCACATTGTTCTTTTCGATTAGTCTACCCAATCACACAATATTCGAGCTGATTAACCTCAAAGAAGGAAACACTGATACTTACTTATTTTCACATTGAGTTCCATAGTAACCCGACGGACACCGACATATTCCACTTTTGGTGCATCGACCTCCATTCAAGCAGCGCCAGCATCGAACTAAAGGAACAATCGTAGGAAACAGAGAATGTATAAAAAATAACATGTTTTTAAGAATACTAAATTATACTAATATATTAAAGAAATATAAGAAGAAATAATTATATTTATAGATTTTTACAACAAAAAAATCATTCAAAACGAATTACAACTTAGTACAAATCGTATACATATTAGACAATAGTAAAAACTCTAGTTAAAAATGGAGATCAATGCACAACAAGAATGAGTCCCTCACAGGTCCAATACATTCTAAAAGTAATATTATATGAAAAACCTTATTGGAACCATGGAACTCTGTTAGGTCAACGGATTTGGATAAGAGAAACAGGTTCACAAAATAAATGGCAGAATATAGTAGGCCTATCTCCTAGAATTATTTATATTTTATAAATAAAGACTTTAAAAATATATCAAAGTTTAGTGTAAATCTAAATATAAAACAAAATACATAACGGAACATTTCAAATAAATGTTTGGTTATTTCTTCGATTTATAGTAGTTTATATAGTTGTTTATAGTGGTTTATAGTGGTTTTGGTACCATTGAAAAGAGCTTTAAAAGTTAAGTACGTTAGTCATAATTAATTTGACTAATGTGATTTTTTAAATAATGAAATGGGGATGAACACACATTGCTAGTAAAATACAATACATTTAATCAGCCCTACGTGTGAAAAATAAAGTATTATCGAACGCATTGCATTGCGTGAAATGTCCTTCTAATTATATACATATTAAATAGAGTCGAAGAAGAGCATAATAATATTGTTTTAAAATAATTTATTATATAAGTATCTTATAACAATTATTATATTCAACTAATTAATTAATGTATAATGGAAGATGTATTATATAATACATCAAATAGACACTTATATGCTATAACTCAAATATTAATTAATTTATGAATAGCAAAGCAATAGTAATCTCGGTAAATAGTTTAAACACATCCAAATATTAGTTAGAATCTCCTTAAATATAAATCACAGATAAATTACAAACCCACGTTATGGTTAGTTAATTCTTTAGATAATCATGAATTTATAATCAAAATTTGTTTGCTATACTAATAAAATTAGATCTCCACTAGAATTGAACATATAAATACCTAAATGAAAATGACCTAATTAAAACAAAATGGCAAATTGGTCCGCCCACCTTCCATGTATATGATAATTAATTTAATTATTAATTGAGAGCAAACTGATTTACCATGTTGACAATATTTTCCATGAAATCCATCTTTGCATCGACACTTGCCGGGTGCCAGGCATCTTCCACCATTCATACACTCTGGAAAGCATTCAACTGAAGTCAAAAGAAAACACAATATATTTATACATGAGTACGAATAAAGCATGTTCACTGTAAATAGCATTAATGCAATGATCTGATAATCAGTATTCATAATTTATCTCTCTATAAACGTTTATTTTATAATAATGAAGTATTAAGTTTCACAAAACGTGTACCAAAATGTTTACAAAAAATGTTATGCATATTTATTCAAAATGTATAGAGTTTTGTCAATTTGTTAGTTTTAAAAAAATCAAAAGTGAATATTAAATTCCGAATATTTTATGATTACTCACTTGATAAAGCATCGCATATAATGAGTTATATTCCACACAAACAAATCTAGTATTTAAAGAAGGCTTTCAAAAGTTGAGTAACAACGTAAAACATGGGTTTTTCTGCAACTTACACTGTTCACATTGCTGTCCCTTTGTTCCCTGCTTACAAGAGCAAAGATTCGGGAAAATGCATTTACCCCTGTTCTTGCATTTAGGAATACATAGCGCTAAAATATAACAGAAATATGATTATTAAAATTGAGAAATTATTATAGTTAAAAGTATCCTCCTATATCTATAATGTATAAGATTTGTTGATGAAGTTAACATCTGGCCACATAATTTTGAAACAATATAATTGTAGTTCGACTACATAGAAAAGTGGCCTTCACGTAAATTGAAGTATATCAATATTGAAATAATTGAGAAAGAAACTGTTTAATTGAATAAAATTTTTATTTTACAAAGACATGATGTCAGAGCATTGACATATTATTAATTTTTAAATATTTCACTCCCTTTAATTTTTTTGCTACTCTGTAGGGCCTATCCTTTTTCGAAATCTAGAAATACTAATAACAGTGTAACAAAGATATAACCTCAAATAAACTCACAATTAAGCAATCAATAATAGGGGTAAAATGTATATGAAACTTGCATATGTTATGTTTCCAGAGAAGTGATACATTTCGAATGTGTACTTACAATAAACAAAAAGCAAGCACTTTTATTCTTCAATCGGACGATTATATTTGTACAAAATGGTAGCTCAATTATGACTTTAATCTAACAGTGTCGAAATGTTCAAATCTATCAAATCGAAATCTATCAAATGTCGAAATCCCCAGGAGCCAATCAAAACTCACCACGCTGACAACGCTTCCCTTGAAAACCGAGGGAGCACGCGCAAACATTGGGAGACACACACTGACCTCCGTTGAGGCATGACTTCTCACAGATTGCTGTAATCGGCAAATGTGGACAATTGTAATGAGGAGTAACGTACTCATTAAGTTTAAATTAAATAAATATCTGGGTTTTAAATTCTCTGACTCTTTCATGTATTATTCAGATTACACCATCCAGAAATTTAAAAAAATTCAGAAGGCTTAATTAAAAATATAAATTATTAGTAAAATACATAATATAATAATTAAAAATGATAGTGTGTGTATAAATAAATATACAACAAATAGTATTCATTTGAGACATTTGAGCCAAAAGAAGTAAACTACACCTATATAATTAAACAATCGATATTATGTATGTTAGATATTGCGTATGTACCAAAGTTACATCACGACATAAGATGTAGGATGATATGCAATACTTACTTACTTTAAGAAAGTATTTATTGCCACATTTTTTTAAATAATAGATACATTATAGATAGTATAATAATGGAATGTGGTAATAATTAAGTGGATATATTTTATATTGTCTACAATGTCTAGACGCTTTTAAAAAGTAGGTATATAAATAGATCACACAAATTTATGAATAGGACAATAATTACTATTGAATATCAAAACAATCAAGCGTAAATAAAATATAAATGAGTAACTTCTTCAAACATGCAAGAAAACGTTTAACATATACGTATATAACTGTAAGTGAGATACTGTTTAGATTTTGAGGCCCAGAAAATGTTCACTCTAATTATTAAAGAGTTTCACAGATAAGGGGATACGATCAAGAAGACATAGTCTCCAGTATGACTTCATGGGTTGTCGAGTATTTAACACAAAACGTATGGGAGCTAACGACATCATTACAACATCATCAGAAGACGGTATTTGAGCCTACAAAAGTGCTTACGTTTGAGACAATCGGGTCCCTTAAACCCCTTGGGACAGGCGCACACGTTGGGTTGGATGCACAGACCCCCGTTGTGGCAGGGCCGGTCGCACACGGGGCTGGCGCAGGTGGGCCCAGTGTAGTCATGGCTACATAGGCAGCGGCCACCCTTACAGACGGCCCCATTGAGGCAGGTAAACTGACACTTGTCTGTGGAGATGAAGGAAGGTTGTAATGAAGTTAGTTAATAATGGAAATATGATAGATAATACACTGAAAATGTACTCCATATAAACTTCAAATAAAATAACAAAAGCGTACGCCATTTCATGTGTAAAATATGTCTTATTAATTTAAAGTTATTATTTATGGAGTAGTTATTTATTATATGTCTTTATTTATGTATTAATTCATTATTATTTTTAATTATTTTATTTAAACAGTTTAATAACTGAATTAAATAATTCCGGTGAATATATTATCAACTTGAAATAAATCGATTGTAACTAAACAAAAATATATAATAAATAAATGTATGCCAACTTGATTGAATAAAACCATTTTATGTGAAATATAATACATAAAACATATAATAAATATATATATATATATTATATAAAAAATATATAATAAATATATAAAAATAAATGTATGCCACCTTGATTGAATAAAACCATTTTATGTGAAATATAATACATAAAACATTAATTTTATGCAGTAAAAATGTGTTTTGACAATGTTTTTATAATGAGAAAAGTAATAGAAAAAGCTGAATGGTAAACACGTAAACGTTTTTTTTAAATAAATTTAATATTTTCGTTTAATACTGTTTAATTCGCGCTTTTTATTAATATTTTACTTAACCATTGCAAAACTTATATACTCATTAACAATATACAAATAGATGATATAAAAATGTGTTCATCATCAATTTTTTTTAATGTGCCTAATATTTTTCAATATATTCTTAAAAAATAGTCAGGTATTTTATAGGTGTATGCAGTATTTTAGATAATAGTACAAATTTGTGCAACTGTTAAAACTGATGAACTGCTACTTGTTTACAAGAGACAAAATGAAAGCATTCAACTAATTTTTTACAATAATGTTGAATATCTGAGTATAATACATAGATGCAAATATCGAGTACAAAGTGGACACTCGGCATACCTAAAACTAACAACAACACACAGTAACCACCTTGACAGTCCCGATGTCGACATGCAGTAGCCTCGACGATGGAGTCCTTGTCCAGCGGCCGGAGGCAGGCCTCTCCCCCCTCGACACACTGGCGTGTTCGACGCCGCCAGCCATCTCCGCAGGTGACGGAACACTCCGACCAGCCGGACCAGATCAGAGCGAGTTCACCCTTGGGAGCCTCTGCTATCGGCGGGGAGAACTGAAACCTCTTCTCCTGGTGGGAAGGTTGTTGTGCCTCAAGCTGCTGATGTATGCGACAGAAGGCATGTGTATAATGGTAGATGACAAATAAAGATAAACTTAGCTGGTAAAATAAGAAGACAACAAATGTATTTAAAAAAACAATAAATAAATATTTAAGATAAATGTAGTAAATATTTTAATATTTATTTCAAAACGGGGTTTAAATTGGGTTTAAATGGAGTTTAAATTCTATAAATTGGAAAAAGTTGAATCAATATATATAGCACAATATTTCCATAATTAAACATTTATATAATACAATGTATTGGATGTACTCAACAATATATGTTAGGTTGTTTTATTGTATTTAATATATACCGAATAAGATATATATATATATATTTACAAACCGAATGGGCCCCAAAATAAATTTCAAATTCGACTACATTTATATATGTATATAGAAAGTATAAAATAGGCCCCGTTTTTCGTGGGGCCCAATCGAATGGCATTCGAAATATTGGGTCGCATTCGATATTATGTTGGGACTCATTCGATTTGTAATAATATAATATATATATGTATATCTATATTTTTATAAGCTATATTTTCTACGTGACACTCGAAAAAAGTTACAGGAGTATTTTTCATGCAGCACGAACCCATTAAGGGTCGCATACACTCGACTAAAACAGCTGTTACTAGAAACCGGAGAGTCCGAGAGCGGGCTCGAACCTGTTCCGAGACAACACCCTCGGCATCCGCAAATCAGCGTCGACCATCCCATTCCCTTGAATGTGTATTTAGTTTAGCATGATGTGAAGTGGTATGGTATTTAGTTGTCATTACAAATTGTGAAAACATACTCAAACAGTAGCAAAAGTATGAGACTATACATGAGACTAAACAGGTATATAGCAACAAAAAAGATGTTATAAAAGCTAGAAATGTTCTCTCATTGATTAAAAAATTCACATAATAATAATAAATAATTGTTGCGAGTCAAGAACTAAATTGTGAATTTGACTTAAAATAAAGCCGTATTGTTTTAGGCAAATGTCTATAAGTCAAGGAATTTTACAGAAAATCAAGGAGCTCGGGAACTCTATCACAAATAAGCATAAATCTAGTTTTTTTTGTGCAAATGAACTAATTCTGCTAAATGAACATAATTAAGAATTTGGTGAAGACTTAAAATCTTCAGTAATAAAAAACTTTTATTCGTTTTGTATTTTAATGCGTAAGTTTTAGTCATTGTCATGTAATTTAAACTTAATATTTAAAAATGGTTTGTTTGTAACACATTGTTTTCACTAATTTTATTAAATCTTCCAGCTAATTCTAAAAATGTTAAACACATTCAGAAGTGCTTGATTAGATGAATCCAAAGTGAATATGAAACAACAGTACATCATTTAACTATATAATAATCATGTACTTAGATGTACTTAGATGTACTTAAATGTACTTAGATGCAATGTGTTCATAGGTTTCACTTTACCATGACTATAATGTATTAACATATCACCAGGCAATGCTACAGAGGAGCTACATGACACAACAACAACTTTACCGCTTTAAAACCGCTTCAGCCAAAGTCGGACTACATCTAAACACCAGAAAAACAAAGTGATATGCATTGGCTCTGAATAAAAATATTATATATATCCACACTATCTCAGGATATATATGCTCACAAGATGTGAAAAATATTACATAATTATTTTTATAAAACTTACTTCTGATACGGAAACACATTGGAGCTGACTTTCATTAACAAAGTGATTTATCGCAACGAATTGCTTGATATCCATCTAAAAGAATTTAAAAAAACTAGATTAGCGCATAAGACCGAAAACAATATAAAAACATTTATTAACTTAAAAAGATAAACTCACTTCCAAGTTGAGATTTGTAATCAGCTGCGTATCGAGAATTTTAGAGGGGAAATTGCTGCTCCACATGGTATTCAAAGGAAAATAAAAACGTTCACAGTCCAGTCGAATAGTCACATGACTTCTGTTAAGTGAAATGACGATACGAAGTAAAGCATTCGGATTGTCTGACGGTGTGGATTCTCTTGATTGGAAAATCCGTTGAGAGTTTAGGTTGACCTTAGGATAACGGTATGATACAAGAAATTGTGTAAATTACTATTTGATATATTATTTTTAGACTCTACTGTCAATTATAGCATAGAATTCAAATTTATATAATATTAATATATTTTTTAAATGTATGATTATATATTGTTTAACTCAGAATATAAAAAGTATTGCAATACATTTAGTCAAATGATTCAAGTCAACTATATAGTGAAACCCTAAATATTTGTAATATCGTATCATTCTTAATCTCTAAATGAAGTATTAAGCGAACGTGCGCTTATTAATACAGGCAGAATCAGCTCTATTTGTACAAATATACATGTGATTTAAATTGTTTAAAGACAAAAAATAACCGTAATCTTAACATAAATTTCAAAAATTATTTAATAAATTTGAATGATGTAATTATTGTTTATGTAATGTCATTAACTGTGTAACCGGTCAAGTTGTAAAAATATGATAATGAGAATATAATTGTTATTCATGTCACAAAAGTTCAAAGGATACTTTCAATTACTGATCAACTTCTATTCAATTACTAATCAACTTCTATTCAATTACTAATCAACGTCTATTCAATTACTGATCAACTTCTATTCAATTACTGATCAACTTCTATTCAATTACTAATCAACGTCTATTCAATTACTAATCAACTTCTATTCAATTACTAATCAACTTCTATTCAATTACTAATCAACTTCTATTCAATTACTAATCAACTTCTATTCAATT